>JAQQZZ010047357.1:0-10196 GCA_030265115.1 Mopalia vespertina | reverse complement strand
AGTGTTGGGCCTGTAACCCAAAGGTCCCGGGTTCAAATCCCGGTGGAGGCAAGCAAATTTTTCTCTCTTCATTTATTTAAAATATATATATGTATATTTATTGTATAGAGAAAGCAAATTACGAGACAGACGATACACGGAATTGTTATTGCAGGAGGCCGCAGTTAGCTGCGTGTGGCCATTCATCTCTGACAAAAATTACTGGACAAAAGGTGCGCCCACCAGGCAAACCACTTTCGTTCTTTATTAACGCCGACACCAATAGCTTATGAATACGGTTTAATGGATTCACAAAATATTCACGGATGATGTTTGCTAAAATATATAATCTTAAATATTGACTTTATTACCGCTTGTAATCTGATAAAACTCTCGTTAAAAGAGAGACCCCTTGAAAGCCTCTATCGTTAAAGCTGTAGAGTTGTCCTCGAGAGGGCGATAATTAGAATGTAGACGGGGAATTTCAGAAATCAAAGTCACATTTCACACAGTTGTCTCCCTTTATCTCACCGTTATTGTCCCCTCCAATCATCCACTCGGCCGATTTATTGCTTTAAAGTGGACAGTTTTACTGTCTTTCAGAGTTTGATGATACGTAAGCTTTCTAAATCTAGAGAAAGCTTTATTGAAGTGTACCAATAAACTGTGCAATAAACACACTGTTATAAACCACTTTTGCAACAGTTAATGTTCTCTGAAAGCTGAATCGTGCAATGATGTTTGTCAGCTTGTAGCGATATGAATTTAACTGCTCAAAGATGCGCATTTGTTAACATGATTTGACGTCTTTACTGCGTTTAGAATCGTTTACCGAATGTAATTCCAAAGTGACGACAGCAATTAATGGAGCTTTAGAGACACAAATAGTTACAATATTTCAAATTATTTTATGTCAGTTGTATTTATATGTGAAAGTAAAAATCTGAAGCACGTATGTTTATCTTGCAAATCACTCTCTTTTTGCCAAAGAGACAATTCCGTTGTCGTTGCTGTAGTACTGTAGTACCTACAGAGTGGTCTGGTATGATTCTCGCCTCTCAAGTAATGTCAAGTAGTTTTAAATTTAACAGAGAAAACATAGCAACAATTTCGCGATAAAATGCGAAGGATATTAGTGGAGATAAACAACAAACAAAGCTTATAGTTACGTTACCAACTCAGTCAAATAAAACTTTTTTTTACTCTTAATTTTAAAAAGTAGTCCCTGTAGATTGAAAAAATTGAAGTCCCTAATCTCTGCACTCTTAGAAATAATGTGTCTTTGAGGTTTTTAAGAAAAGAGAATGGTTTTATGTGGAACCATTTCGACAAAAACGGTTCTTTGATATAATAAGAAAGGGATAAATACTTGGAACTGTTGCTGTGAGGGTTCCATACAGAACCATTAACGGTTCCACCATAGCCATGACTGAGCTACCTTAAAGGGTTTCCTTTAGAGCAATGTTTATACATTTCTGTTACTCGATTACATGTATTCCATAATGTAATTGCATGCATTTGAATAGACATAATGACTTTGAAATCAGATTAGAGATTTTTATTATCCATTAAGGTGGAGTTCTAAATGATTTGTCGATATCTTACTGTCCGACAAATCACAGATAAATCTAATTAAATAAATGGTGAGGCATGGCAATGATTACTCTGACGCCACGCACTTTGATTAAAATCCCTGCCGTCTCGGTAAATTACAGTAAATTGTGCGGTCGTCGTTCTGCGTAACTTGTTTTACTAGCATTTAGATTGATTGATTGATTGGTGTTTTACGCCGTGTGAAACAAAAAATTGAAACAACAACTCCCCCCCCCCCAACTCACTCACTCGCTCATTCACTCACTCACTCACTCAATCAATCAATCAATCAATCAATCACTCACTGAATCAATCAACCAACAAGCCAATCAATCAATCATTGATTGTGAGAGTTTGTGCCCATTTTATTCAATATTGGTCGGTCGGTCAGTCATCCACTCAATTAGCCACTCAGCCAATCAGTTTATTTATCAATCAATCGATCGATCAATACAAATTGTAATTTGATGCCTGTGGGGCATTTAGCGCAACTCTCTTGAGACCGTATTGGAAACAGCAGCGCTGTTCGGTTCGTTGTCACTTAAGATAAAATCGATCGAGGGAATTATAGTTATATAAAAATCTATTTGTCCTGAACCTGTTATTTTTTGAAAAGCGAAACAAAAAACCTCATAGTCAAAGTACACTTTTTATTCAGTTGATAACAAAAACTTTAACATTTTTTGTAGGACTTCTAGTTGATATCGGCTAAATAAAACATAGTATAAATCGTACATTTTGCTTAGAGCACCAACATTTAAATTGTATCTAGTGGAAAACGAAGAATCTTACAAAAAAATGCAGCAGCCATTTTGTTATCAACTTGACCTTGTATATAATTAACACATGGATTTTTGTTGTCTGCCATTTGAACAGTATCAGGTATGTTGTAAACTGATGTTACAAAGTCTGTAGCGTGATCGGGTTATACTTTGAGAAGGACTGTTATCATTTATCCAATCATTCGTTATCAGACTGGACACACACAATTTATATTGCATCTGGCAAACAAGGCAAATTGACAGTTTTTAAAGCATGTAGCTATGCCGAAAATTGGATTTGCTTTAACCACTGCGTTGTAATGAATGCTAATAGGTGAAATAAGAAAAATGATCAAGATTATAGAGCAAAAACAGACAGAGATTGTCGTAAACAATAGTTTACTACTTCAATACGTTATGACTCAAATAAAAGGTGCACTGCGATTCGTATTGTCCGGCTAACCCGGTCGTTAAAAAACAAGATTTATATGAGGATAAAAATGTAAAGTTTACAAAAACTTTCAATCAGCAGAAATCGCTTGGCAAATATACTGATACGGACGTTGATTCCCAGAAGAACAATTTTCATAATTCTTTTCTTTTTCAATGACACTTTACACAAAATTCTGGATTAAATTGCCAGCCATTTATACCATTAATCATTATTATTTCTAAACTCATTACGAACAAAAAGAAGTAACAAATTCCAATGTTGAAACAAGCTTTCAAATATATATCAATATATATTTTTTGCAGATTTGAGTCAAGTTTAGATTGAAACAAATATAACAACAAACGAATCAATATGCAAAGAAAAAGTTACAATTGAAGTTATAATAACAGCGAGAAGAGATAGATATTAAAGCGTCAAAATGATTGATGACTCCGTTGGGAAATTAATTTCGAAACCCGCTTTGATGTGCCATTATTTAAACAAAAGCTAATATAATATGGATTTGATTGCCGGACTTTAGTGTGAAAGCTTTTTGGGAATGGCGCTTCGTTCGTTTATGACTAACCACGATCTGCCTGTTTAATTGGTATAATGACATTCAAAACAACAAAACGCCTCTCGCAGATCGTCCATTGATACACACGTATCACCAAACGACAGGCGTATCCTTCTTGGTAAAGGAACATTTATTGGTTTGGCAAATGATATTAGAAGATCGAGATTCTGACTATTTTAAGATAGTTGTTATTTTCATTTCTATTATTGTGCTGTTTTGTATCAAATCATAAGGTGTATTCGTATAGCACAACCATTCTGAGCCTGATGGGAGGGAGCATCCATGCTCAAGACCGTAGGCCTACTCAACAGGACTGCAGAGTTGCTTTAATAATTAGATGGCTGCAAATGACTTTTATCATATCTTTTTCAAATCGATTTTGAAAATTAGACGTTTATAATGGTCAGAACATTTTATCAGTGACAAACAAAATCGATGCCTCGAAGAAGCCTATAAAATCAGCGTAGTGCAGTTTTGCCTTCATTGACAGAATAGCTTAACAACAGCGTGCCCAAGAGTTGGAATGTGCATTGATTTTGTACTCAGCTAAGTACGTTCTCAACACATGTTATAAGCACAACTCAGGGGAGCACGATCTCAAGAGTTTGAACAGACTCGCACAGTTTGAAATTGTGGTTTTAGGGCCGCTTCCCAGGTATGGATTTCACGACCCGTCAATCACAACGTTTATTTTCATATATATATATACTTTACATTAATTCTTTTTTAAGTCAAATCTTTACCATATTTTAACAATATATATCTTTTTTAAACAAAACGATCGTAATAGTTACAATACAATAATAAAGGTATAGAACGGGAACAATAATATATTAATAATAACTTGAAATAATTGAGTCTATTTACAGTTTATATACAGGCTATATACATTTGAAAAGCTACAAGTAGGCCCCTAAACGTGAATTTTTAATTAACTTTAATTTACTCTTGAGCGTACTCAAGACTCGCACTTGGGTATGCTCAAGTTGTTATAATGCTCTCATAGGTGGGCGGAGACACAAAGCGGTTCTGTTGTGACTTCATAGTTTAGAGGCATGTGCTTGGTTGTATTCTCTTTGTTTGTTGCCAATGACGTTGGAAGTGGTTTAACGCAAGAGTACAATCAATCAATCAATCATTCATTCAATCAATCGAGTAATCAATTGATCGATGTCATAGCAATAGCAATTCATTGATCGATCAAACAAACAATAACAGATATCTGCAGCTGGTGGACCGTGAGATCGTCCTGTATCCTCGTGTTTTCTGAAACACCAAGCCCACTGGTCCCTCTGCATCTGGTGGACTGTGATGTCGTCCTGTGTCCTCGCGTTTTCAAACACCAACCCGACTTGTCATGGAGTCTTGGACCGGAAGCTTTCAAATTAAGCCTTCATACACCCATCTTCGCTAGCCAGGAGTTTTATTCCGAGCTACTCTGCAATACAACTCTTGGCGGATGGAAGGCATATAATCGGACTCGGGTTCCAAGTAGTTGATTGGATGCGCTTTTCGTCAGAGGAGTCAAATTAAAATCTAATCAAGATTCTCGCCAAGCTGGTTTAATTATTGTCAAATGGAATAGAACTGTTTGTTGAAGCACTTATTAATAGACTTTTTATACACGGCAAATATGTATATATTTACCACTTGGTCTAAGACTTTGGATGTAACATTCTGCCGTCGAGAAATTAATTCATTTTTGTATCATCATTCAAATTTGTATCATTGCGGGTTTAGGTCGTTTCTTATTCTTTATCTGGTTTCGACGCGACGCTTGAACTAACTTTTCCTTCCACTTATTACAGTTATTGGTTATTACATAATAAGGAAGGGTTGTACGTTATCAAGTATTAATCGTTTTGTCCGTTGTATAAAGAAAGAGTTGTGCTTTTACGTGCTATGCTGTGAGGTGCGTTATGAAGTATTACGGTGCGGACGATTGCTCCTTAGTACATGATATGATATGTTGTACGTTATTGAGTACTATGGTGCGGGAGGAACAGCGCCCTCTACGTGATGTCACTGGTTGTACGTTATGGCAGTGGTTCTGGGAATTGACTCCATTGAATAGAGAACCCATATTATAACCAAACGAATTACCACTCCGATTGTTGCATGATACCATATATAACAAAACTTCCATATTATTTAAGAGCAAATGCTAGCCCAAATGCCCGAATTCCCCACATCGCAGCGCGCAAAGCATCAAGGGAAGTCGATCACAACTTCATCCAACCTTCCATAACCCCAAAAGCCCCCCTTCCCTTTTCATTTGATCTATTACAGTGCCCCTTCAGTTCAGACATGCTGTGACGATGGGTCAGTCATGTTGGCTATGTGTAGCTAAGGGAGATAACTCCTTATATCGCTGTTGTGACGTTCACTTTATGACGTCAAGATACACTTTTACATGAACTATTGACGCAGTGGCGCATATTTTCAACGTCAAAGTCATTGCATAACATGACTTGACATCTGGCTCGGTCATTTACACTGTTCATTGTCCGCCACTGTCATACATAGAATTAATTCAACCCATCAACACTCTTTTAAACCACTGACTCAAGACAATTAACATTTGAACATAATCCCAAACGGAATCATTGTCTTTTCCCGTTATTACTTCACAAGGATTGGTCACAACGATCATAAATCTGTATATTCCTAATCTGGAGCAACCGTCTCCAGACGTTTATCGTTCAATTGTATAGCGTTAGATACCAATCATTTAACCAAACTCCTTTTCCAGACACAGAAGGTAAAAAGACAATTCAGTTCAAAATGTAATATTGTCCATTAAGTGACAATTTTCTGATCAGCATTGAAAAAAGACAGTATACCGTACATGTGCCTCCATCTTTGCGAGCCAAGGTTAAGACATGGGTGTATTCACCTTGACATATTAGAAAACTTTATCGTGTTATCTGAGTCGACCAAGGGCACCTAATCTTGTCCCATCTGGGGTTTTCGCAGACATCCAACGTCCAATGGAATGAGCCGATTCAACGACAGTAAGGGCCTCCACCTGGATGCAAAAAATAATGACGGAAAGCAGTGCTAAAAATCAACTTATAAACACGATCAAGAGCAGGTTTAGTGTTCTCAGTTTAAATAATATCCAAATTCAGTCGTTGTTCTATTTGTTGGTGTCTAATTTTGTAACGATCAAGTTCTATTTAGTTTTTCAACACAGACAGGCTGCACGCAAGGTATGGGGGTAAGACGGCGTCGGTTTTAATCAAATGTTCGAGTCTCAAGATGTTTGAAAAGAATATAAAGATATACGTGGCTGTTGTGCGATAGAGCGCCGCTGATAGGCTGGGGTTCCCACCATTTTGGGTGTATGCTGCTAATAGAAATCCAGCATATGAGGCTAAGTCGGATACAACTAAGCAGCGTTTTATCGCATGGTCTCTCTATAGAAGTTTAAATATAGATATACTATGGGTTCGGATGATGATTTACCCCTAAAGTTTAATCCGCGTCGATGCGCACTGGATATACGAATACTTCTTTGGGTAATGATTTTTGGTTAACCGTGGATCTTTGGAGCTTTGTGCAACCTCTCAGATGTCAGCAATCAGCACTGTAATTCACGATTTTATACGAAGTTTAGGAGCTGAAGGAGTGAAGTAGACAACACCATTTGTACATAATAATCGACAAATTATCATATTCACTTTGTCTGAGTGCAAGCATTTCTAAAAATCGTAATAATAAACTATACAAAGCTCAGAATCATTAACAATTGATAACCGCACTAAAACTTTCAAACATAATTTTTTTAATTCTGTCTTCTCCAAAAAACAGGGACACAAAAGTGTTTCTCCCAAAATATTTGTATTATCATCTCGGGTAATGTCTATAATCGTAATGGTGTATTCAGATTTAGGCTTTTATTGATGCATTTAAGAACATGCATCAGAATCGGTGCGGTGTATTTAGGTCTTGTCTAAAACTGATTCCAGTACCATCTGTGTTATTGATTAGTCCCAGCAACACACAAACGTGCTCCTCGGTTTCCGTTGATAGCAAGTTAGTTTCTGCAAAAAAACTATATTTCTCTTGTGACGCATCAAACGAATACATAAATATGTTTACCTAGTTATTTCTATTTCTTGTTGCACACCAGCGTTTCTGAACAAGTAAGCTTTGTTTACAGAACGCAAACAAATTTCATCTTAAAACCGTGGCTTCACGCCATTTAATTAAATTTGAATAAAAAGTAAACTTCACAATTGGCTCAGTTCTGTCCTTTTTTCTCGAGGTTCTAATGTTATGTAAATACATGTTATAACCCGAACGTACAAGTAGTGACATGTCACAGCGCTGGCTCCTTGATATCCAGGCTGAAGTTTGAGGGTTCGTTATTTAATTAATGAAACAGATTCCAAGTTGTTTTTGGTCTAAGAACTATATACAAACCAGAGATACCGAATGTGCAGGATGAGATTTACACGTTTCCTAGAAATTTGTCCCGTCATCAAAAACAGATCATCTATATTGATTTTCAAAGTGAATGGGGCTATGCTAATACTGTCAGGAGAAGAAGGCCTACACATTTTAGTGCGGTTATCCCTTTAAAAATTCAGACATACGTCACAGGTTACAGGTCACAGGGGCGAACACAAAATATGGATCAAAACGACATTTGAGCTTGATTTGACATTTACTGTCTGGTCCATAGAAAGCCTTTATTGCAAGTGTGTATGGTGTGGAAGACAAACTTACGCTTAGACCTATTTTTGAAAAAAAAACGAGACCTGATCTCAGTGCCACATAAGTTGCGATTTATATCAGGTGAATTAATTCCAGAAATCGCACGTATTTATAGTCACTGCGGGGGTAAAAGTACTGTAACTGTTAAATGTCGTGAAATCAAAGGGTTTGGTGGAACAGTGTTTGCGGAAACGTCCAAGTCATCGACCGGATGTAACAGTCCTTAGATATTTGAGTAGTCTGAATCGGTCTAAAATCTCTTTTGAAAAAAGTCTTCATTATATAGACGAAGAAATGGAATTAAGGGGATCTGAAGTCATTTTGAGCCGAGAACGGTCCCAATGACTGACTACTTGATTCTTTGGGATTGATGGTCTGAAATCGTTTTTAAACTAACGATAATCGTCTTCAACACCAACCCTCAGCTTGCACGTAGAATATATACCCAGGATATATCGAGTGCATATTTTGTGGTGATTACAATAGCTTCACGGAAATCATTACCATTGGAATAACAGGCATTGTGTTCATGAGTAGCGACAAACCTACCTCGAAAATAAAGAATTATTAAAACATCAAAATAATTCATGATACTATCGGGAGATTTGCCGATCAATTATTCTGGTTTTTACTGCCGGAACTAATGTTTCGTGGTTGGGTATAATTTATTGCCTATTCAAGTTTCCATAGAACTCTATGTGTCGGAAACACGCTAAATATGGAATACGTGGTCTACATATCATGTCCAAACTTTACGCTTTGCACACGGATTAATTATTTATTCATATAAATGAAAACTGATGTGAAAGTTAGAATATCGTGTATAACAATGCTGAAAACAAACTGTTTTCGGAAAATGACATAATGATTCATTCGATGAGTTCTTTAGCTTTTATGGCAGCAATGAATCCCTTGCAGTCTAGAATAAATAGCTTAAATTGGCTGAGCATATTATTCTTAAGTATCCGAAACATTTCTGATATGAAAAACACTATACACAATCAGCAGTACGTTTTAAAACTGACTATTTGATTTATTGTGATAAATATTTTATGAAATTACAATATGGTGTATAAAAAGTGCTCAAATTCTTTTTTTTTTTTTCAACCCGTTACCAATGAGCAAAATTAGAAATCCCTCGTCTGTGATTACGGGATTTTAATTAACAATTAACATATAAAGTGTTTAAAATGTGCGAAAATTCTTTCTTTTTTCAACCAGCCAAATGAGAAATCCCTCGTCTCTGTGATTACGTGATTTTATTAAACACTTAACATTATCCATGACTGATCCTACTGCTCTGCCACTGAAATAACACCCTGGAAATAACAAAGCTTTTCTCATACTAACTTCGTGACTGATGACTGCTTATTGACTATAGTTGCTGACACTGATCTATCAGTTTGGGTTAACGTACTCAGCGAGAGCTACTGAACTATTCTGTGCCAGACTATTTAGTCCAAAAACTCACCAATTGAAATAGTATGTTTTACTATTCGTCAAAGTTGACAAAATTAATGCAGCTTGATGGATAAAATAGCAAGCTTTGATGAGACATTCGTGTTACAGCAAATACCGTCCTGCGGTCGAATTACAAAGAGCGAAGTCATTAGAACCCAAATATTCGAAATATTTTCCTTGCAGATGACGAGCAATTAGATTTGCTTTAGTTTCCTATTGCTAAGTTGTTCTGTAATCGACAAATCAACTCTCAAACAGTCGTTCAGGAATTCTGAAGAGGACTGGCACGATTGTATTTTCGCTGATGTTTATCGACAATGTTAAGACGGAACTTATATTGCCTTAGAAGTTTTGGTGTTTATTTAGTTAAGACTTTTGCAGATTTGTAGCATTTTGATTGGTCCATAAAATGTACAAAACAGTCGACTAATCAAAATTCCACAAATAAATGCGACTCCCTTCACTGTAAATCCAAACGTTTAGGTTTTAAACGCAATAATGCATCGGTAACACTTTTTAAACGGAATATAGTGTCTATTTGCCTCTGAAATAAACACTTAGTTTAGTTCACACGACAATACCTTTAGCATAATTTACACCATAACGTATAGCTAAGACTAAGAATAAGTAAAGCATTGAAATCTTATTTATTAAGAAAATACATATTTTT
>JAQQZZ010047356.1:0-23580 GCA_030265115.1 Mopalia vespertina | reverse complement strand
AACAGTAAATTATGAGCTTTTTTGGACAAGGGAGCATTGAGAATAACTCATCCTGCTTCCCTATAATACATTACAATAAGTATATAGTGGTGCATATATTAGAAAGTGCAATATTTACAAGTGTACGTGTATTTGGCATGCAATATCTATTGATATTTTTAAGGACTGGGGAAGTCTATAGTTTAACATGTAGATCACATATTTTGTTCTATTCTGGTCGATGAAAATATGTGAAAACCAATATAACCCTTTTTTTTACATTAGACCAGAAGTTGCATCCCAATGTGTATAAATAAACGTATACGTTAACAAACATACATAAGTAGATACATACATAATATATATGGTGAATAAATGGAGAGAGAAAAATTTGCTTGCCTCCACCGGGGTTCGAACCCGGGACCTTTGAGTATACATACATAAAAATATATAAGCAAATAGCATAAGAGGATTCGTCGATTTTAATTAATCAACCTCCCTGTACCAGTGTAATGGCATTTTATAACTACTTATAAATGCATATACGCACATACACAAGACTGATGGCTGGACTGATGTTTGATTTTACCCTAGTGTTCCAGTGACATGCTAACTTCGCATCATTTTGGTTTCCGTTTATTCACTTTGCGAGGCCTTTTGTGACACAGATTAACTTATTCCCTTAACAATGAACTCTATTAAATCTCTATTTTCCCCAACACGATACAATTGGAATAGACCAAGAGATAACATTTTCACCAATTTTGCAAATGATCTACTTAGGCGAATGTTCAGATAAACTTTTTATACAGCCAAATTAAAAAAAAATCGATGTCATGCAAACTCTTCTTGTGTGTATCTTTCGTTATTAAGGATAACACTTTCTTAGTTAGGGATGTATATAAACATACTACAACATCGTGCATTCTGTTCGCAGGAAATCATTTACCGCTTTGTCCACACGATCTAGCAAGGTTCACAAGGCATTATAATACTTCGATTAAATTTAGGAGTACAGTATTTAATATATTATATTGTAGATGAAAAAGATTTAGAAAACTGTGAAATCACAACGAAAGGCAGACAATGTTTACTAGTCAAGGTGATGTTTACTGGTCATTGGTAAGCTTCCAAATAGTACTCCGTCATCTTATTCAAGAAGCACATGGCCATTATGTTGCACTGTTCTAAGGCATCGGTACTCCAGCTACGTTTAGAATGGATTATCAGCAGAGGTAACATCTGAGATGTCTATACCGATAAAATACCTTTCCAAATCTATTTGCGGTTTATCATACGCTAGTTGTATGTAAATACATAATATTGACGACAGGTTAGTCAGGCTGCCGGAACAGGTGGCCTAACCCAGGATGTAAACAAAAGCCGTGAACTGAGAAAACTTCACCAACGAAAACCAAACATATTACTTGTAAAAATAAAAGGAAAAGAGTTTGACGATATTTATTATCATTCAATCAAATCATATATTTTTGTAGAGCAAACTAAGCACTAAATATTTACTTTTTCTGTAAAGGAACGCGTTGTTCTGTAGTTTTAATGATTTATCTATACCAAATAATCCAACAGCTCACCGTGAGGATGGGTCTATATTTAAGTATATAGTTTATCACTCCAACACAAAACACTTCAGCACATGGCTCGTAACGGCCATCTGATATATTCAGGCCGACGATAACAGTTTTGACAGACAAACCGACTGGTTCAAAATAGAACTGTATTTTTGGCTGAATATACACATTTTTTACGCCGGCTTTTTTCGATTACAGGTGGTCTACTCTAGTACCTGAACTCAGAAATAACACACTGTCAGTTGAGTTAGAAATGTACGGTGTACAGTTAAATGACCACAAGCATTAATCAAAACTCATTTTCAACGGTCAAAACATCTTTCCAACAATTGAAATGTTGTTTTTGTTTTTTATATTTAATTAAGCGATAAAGTCGATTAAAATAGTGAAAACCCAACGCATTTGATTGGTCAGAAGCGTGTGGGGAAATAATGCATTGTACAAACCCCATTTGGCTACGCCACAACTCATGGCGGGAAGATCTTGATTGGCATGATATATATTAATTCAGACATAATTGTTTGTTATAATTTGACACAATTATCTTTATTCATTACCACAAATGACCAAAAGAGACCAAAAACCTTACAGGTGTTCCCTTTTAATACTGTTTGTGCGTATCGTAGATGTAAAACCTTTCTCACACACAGTTCCCTTGCGGAGCGCACCCACTAGTATCAAGAAGAGGGCCGATCTATCGCCATTGTGATTCTAGAAGATTTTCTGGGATGTATGTCCCCTGGGCATCCGCCTCCCACGTATTTAATACTATATATTAGCATTTTTGTTTCTTTGAGATAATGTGGCTTAGTTTCGAAATTATTAGTAATAAGTGGCTAAAACGCAGTAAGTCAGTAACAAAAATATCGCTGTTTGCGTTGATCAAGACACTGATAGCTACTGCAGAAACTAAAACATGTAACAAAAATGCGGTCTGGTGACATTCTGGTGGAATGCACCAGACAGCAACAGGCAATGAATTTACTTAAACTGAAGACAACTTTAGAGTTGCCTGTACCCGTTACACCACATAGATCACTTAACAGCAGTAAGGGGATCATACGGGACAGAGGCCAATATCTCTCTTGTCTATAGGAAGAAGAGATCTACGCCGAGCTCAATGATCAAGGTATAGCTAACGTTAGGCGATTTACAACAAGAAAATATGGTAACATGTTAAAACTTAATACTTACCTAACTACTTTTGGTTCAACTACAGTGCCAGACCTCATTTACATTGGTCCTTACAGGATGAGGGTAGATATTTTCATCCCCAACCCAACAAGGAGCTTCCAGTGTCAGAAGTTCGGACACGGACAGAACCAGTGTGGAGGTGGTCTGGTATGCTTTTGAGAGGGTGGGTCCCCTCTTCTCAAAGCCATCAACAAGTAAATCCCTTGTGTCGCAGACGGTTGCTCTCGAGAACCGCTTCGACGCCTTGGAAAGGATGGAGGTAGAAATCGGGCCTCCTCCCTTTACGGTGGATATCCAACCACCATCTCCGCCTTATCTGGGGACCGATTTCGACAATACATTCAATTTGTTTCTAAAAAATTAACAAAGGTGTTTTGTTTAAATGAACACTAAACACATATTGGTTGACTGTGTGGACGTTGCCACTGTTAGGCAACAGCTCTACACAGTCACCTCTATGAAGGACTTGTTTGACAACATTGCTGGCGATGTTGTCATCAAGTTTCCGGAACAGATAGTGTGTCATAAAATCTGATTTTTATGAAATAATTGTTAATTATTAAAATTTTAAAAAATTCAAACACAATATTTACAATTTTTATATCTAGGTTTGAACTATATAATATATTGACATATCTAAAAGTTTTAACCTTATATATGCTCTGTTCAGTTCATTTCTCTTTTTGATGTTCACGGCCAAGAGTGCTTACTGATTGGAGTTGTCTTTAGGTATGGATAAAAAATAAATCAATTATAAACATGTACACGCCACAATTTATCTGAAATACTGCTGAATGTGGCGTAAAACACTAATCAATCAATGAATCTTAGTTTCGGACAAATATCATCAATGCCCTGATGGTTCAAATGTTTAGGGAACAAATATCGTAGACAAATAGCTTCCATACAGGGGGAAACGGCAGGAAGGGAACGGCAGGAGGGGAACGGCAGGAGGGGATGTACAGCAGGGGCGAATGCTGGGTGTATCGGGTAAAGATAGCACATGTAGATGTCCCGGTCGGGAGATACAGTTCAAAACCATACCAATGTATTGTGAATATAAGACAACACATTTGATGAAGCTAATATTTAACACAGGATGATTTATGGTACTAGCTCTCCTCTGTATACATCAGCTTAAAAAAATGCAGGGGCCAAAGGTCTTTTGGGGCATTCTAAACTTATATTCCGATCTAATCTACAATAAATCAAGGTATTGAATATGTTAATTTAGTTTGGGAGACGTGGACATTTTCATATAGTAAGATAGGAAAGTGAGAAAGTGACAAATGAATGTCTTGATAAAGATACAACGTTTCATTTGGATGACATAACTATTAAACACACTAATGTAATTACATAAGTATAATTGCGAAATGGTAGGTTCGTTTAAGTCTTGAACTGATCTGTACCAAAGACGTCCAGCTTGCCAAACAGTCCAATCCCTAACCTTGACTTCATCTAACACTTTACGGGCAACAATTAAGGTGCTTTTCACCACTAAGAGTGATTGCTATAGGCACTGATGAGAGCCGGCTCTACAGAGACGCGTGGTTCTTCATGAAGACAGATAACTTCCCCTGCAAAAACATTTTAATTTCTAATCTTCACTTTAAGTTTATTATTTAAAACTTTCTTCTTGAATTCATGAATTCAATGCAAGCTATTCTCTATTGTTTATTGGATCGAGTGACTGGCGTTTACACTTAGCACTTGATATTTCGAAAATATTTTGATGTCATGTCCTTTCTAGAGAGTGGATCAAATAGATGTCAAATTGGTCAAAACAGGTATGCTGAGACTTTCGATTATTTAATTAAAAGCAGAGATTGTAAAAATGTGACAAATTAAAAAAAATAGAATAAAGACAAGTTTCATTTGTTTATTGAAATAGTTTTATTAAGCAAAAACGTTTGTCAGCAAAAACAAATGAAGGCAAATTATCATCAAATAAAAATGTTTATGTCAGGAAACCAGCTCAATATAACCTAGTTTATTACACCGGTCTGTTTCCGAACATCGCATCACGTTTAACAAGAAATCTGTCGGAGAGCGGATCTTGTTCAGAAATGTTAACAGCTTTCTGAGAGTTAACCAGACAATGGACACAGTATAATAGAGCTGAAAATCTTATTTAAAGTCTACTGTACTGATATGTGGAAAGGTAGTATGAGAGTATGAGTATGTGAGAATATATATTACATTAGCCATTATATAGAGAATTATTCTATCCGGTTCAGCGCGTGATGGAAAAGGCATGCACTCATTGGTGGAGAAGCAGTATTGCCACTGTTAGTCAACTGGACTGTAGTGGGTGTCTGGCTGAGTCAGTTTAAAGCAACGCTATGACAGACTATTACATTGCGGTTCATTCAACTGTAAGTGTTGGTGGAGAAATTCAGCGAGAAGGTCCACTATAGAACGTCAACCACTGGTTGTGTGTTTGTGGGTTAACATTCTCCTCAAGATATTTAACATATATGATTATAAATTATTCTTTTCTCATTGTCCTTTACTTAACTCCGGGGAAAAACCAGGTGAAAATATCGTATTAAACATTCCCTGCGATTGCCGGAGCCACATCGTGTAACTCGTTCAACTCCTTGATAGGACTGGCGGACTCACGGCAGAGGTCTAAACAACTGAACTATTATCGACCACAAACGTTTGGTTCACACGGTCAACACTCTATCAGTAATGATCGTGTAATACACGTATGGAAACACCCAGAAGAATTCACTGTTATACAACGTTCCGTCAAGCATCGTTGTTTGGATTTATAGCTTGCCATAAGGGTTGTTAAAATAAGCATCGACATTGCAAAATGTGTCATAATGGAGTGTTTTAGCAAAGACGTTTAAATCTTCATGGAAATCAACCGTTCTATGGAATTGAAATACTCCAATGAATTAAATCTCGTCAACTAACCGAACAGTGATACATTGACACTATTAAACGTGTTGTCACTCCTCGCTATCCCCAGGTGAATTAAGTCGATAGTTGGTTGAATGTGAGCTTGATGGAAACGGCTTGGAAGAATCTTAGACAAATATTCATCTTGCAAGAAATAGAAATTTATTTTTTCTATTTTAGAGAATGGCGACAAAAAAAATAATCGCGAATACGGGCCGTTAAGGACGCCAAAAATTGACGAGGAAACCTACGGGAGTATTACTTAAAACAACCAATGGTCACGCTACCAACACACGAGTGTCGTCAGCAGTAATGAAGTATGCGCCTCTGATGACGGCTAATTATTGCCCAGATGCGAAAACTTTGGAACAAACACTCTAGGCAATCGACCATCCCCACTCACTGCACACATTTATATGTTGTCTTGTCGGCAATGAGTTTTCTATCTTTCTACTAAATTTATTTTATAAAGGGTTTACTGATGGGGTAAAATTCTATGGTGTTATAATGCTAGTGGTTTTAGATCTGCAGTCGACACATTCGAATGATTTACACGTAGGCATGACATTAACCAGCGACTGCAGGAGTCGTTAAGCCAAATTGATCTCTGTCAACATACAGAAGGTTTATCTTCGATAAACGGATTATTCTCGACAGCTAAATATAGTTTTTTTTATCTCTAGTCGTCTACTTGTGCTTTTCTACACTTGCCCATTGAATGCAGCACAAAGTCTTCCTGAGCCGTAATGGTTTACCGAGTTTTAATAATGGCTTAAAACCGTTTGTGCTTGTCTTGTCATGTCTTTGTTTGTTGCTCCTGGTGTCGAGAGTAGTTTGTATGCCGCCGCTGTCATATGATTGATTCATTGATTAGTGTTTTACGCCACATTCAGCGGTATTTCAGCAACGCTGTAACGTGAACATACAGTAGGATTCTTTTACGTAAAGTTCTATATTTAAAGATAAATTCTTATCAGTGGCATCATTGACATTAAACATAAAAGAGAGAAACAAATTGAACTGAAAAGGACGTCACGTGAGTGTAATAACGTTAGATATGGCGATAAACCCCATGCAAACAAGCTATCCGTTCGTTTTTGGTCTTTTCTGGGCATTACCAGTCAGTACGAATCTGACCATTTTGAACTATTGAATCTATTTTGATTTATAAGAGAAGTCCATATGACATGATGTGATGTTACAATATGCCAATTTGCCCCCCGTTCAAACCTGTATTGGCTTTGATTTTTGGTAATACCTTTATATATGACAAGTGAGTTCATTGCCAAAATTCCAACACCATTCCCCCCCCCCACAAAAAAAGCAAAAAAAACCCTCAAAAAACAACAACAACAAAAGACTGACATCCGAGTTAACAAAAGTATACCTAACCAAGTCGCAGTTATTGTAGACTTGTTACAACTATACACCCTCCCTTATGTGCAGTTTATTTTAAGGTTATTTCACGGATATGTCGGGGTGCTAGCCACATGTAAACATGGACAAGACTGAAGATCTTTCCCAACTGCCTACCTATTAATTGAAGTAAGCCGTAAACTGCAAGATTAACACATACAAATATGTCCCCAAACTCAATATAGGCTATGGTATAATACAATAGGTATATAAGTACCAACAACACTATCCAAATACAAGTAATGGTTTCATTATAACATTCCATTAATACCACATTTTGTTCGAGTAACATTTATTTAAGACTCGTATTATTCCAACGTCCGCAAACAACAGAGCGAGCTGATACTGAATAGCAGTTTGGGTTAAATCTTCATCGGAAATCAAGGTTAAGTGGATTTAAAATACGGCGGTGGATTAAATCCCAACACTTCACGGGAATTGGCTTAAAATTAATGTCTTGGCATCCATTCCTTTTTTCTTGAATGGGAATAAAATCGATGACTGCAGTTTAACATGTACCTATCAACACAGTGATACGGTGCAAATGGTTTGGAAAATAAACGGTATCTTCTTCTACAATTTAACGATATTAGACTTATTCAGAAACTTGTTCCACTGATACATGTTAGTCTAGTATAATAACAACTAGTGTAGTCTTCAGAACTGAATTTAGAACTGGACGGTTCCCAGTGAAATCTAATGCAATTGGTTTATAAATGCTATTGAAACCGTTCGTTGATAAACATAAAGTTGAAACGTCAAAGTGTTGGCAGCGTTAGGTGTTAAGCTAAATTGATCTATGTCAACACAACATTGGTTACACAGGAATATTCTTGACAACTAAAATTAGTTTTTACCCCAAGTATCCCACTTGTGCTGCTCTGTTTTGGGCATCAAGTGGATCGCAAATCCTTGCTATACCGTGATGGAGCACGAACGATTAACTCTGTGTCCAAATCAATCGGGCCGTGCCATCGAATGACTTCAATATGCAATTCCAAAGTACATCTTACCATCTATGCTGTGGTAACGATTGAGTGCGGTTCTTTAAAACGCGCCAGATTCCTGACGAATGTAGTGAATTAACAATAGATCAGTCAGGATTTACTGAACATATAGTGCATTGCCTAAGTACTGCTTGGTTCGCTAATTGATTGGTAGATCTGAGCGCGAGGATATTTCATCGAGGTGCAATATTAAAAGGCATGAAACGGCACCAGTGTGTGACAAAGAAACCAGATTGTACAGTTTTATTATGTATATAAAGGAAGGTTAAAATGGTACAACACAACGCCTCAAAGTAATATATAAATCCCCTATTTCATGTCTGTGTAAAGTCGACTTTTTCTTATGTAATTCGTGCAACCAAATTTATACATAACCACATTTTGAGAGGGTAACCCAATTAAACGGTATCGATTCCGCGAAAGTTAGAACAAATACCGCCCCTCCCCGCCAACAAATAAAGGCAATTCAAATAAAATTGAAAAGCCAAAATAATATTTGATAAGAAATATTAATCTAATGTTTTGTTCAAATTTTAAACAGTGTTGAAGATATATCCTCAATTGTAGATTGGAATATACATTGTACCTAGATTCTGTGACGACAACTGCTATTCTAAACAGAGTTAAATATAATTGAATAAAGAATATTAGCGAAAATAAGACCGTACGGATGTTGTTCTGGCATAACTGTGTAGAGCAAACTGTGAAGAGGTATGCCACTTCGTTTTGCTCCCTGTGTACTCATCAGCGAACGTAAAGAGCGGTTTAATTACGGGCTATGTGAGTCAAAAACACGTTTTGGAAACTTTGGCTATATGTAGCTGTTGTCTATAAATTAATTAACAAAATTAACAACAAACGTTCTCTTAGTTATATAGAGATACTGCGCCAAACAATATTTCATGAAGTGCTCAAGATCAAAAGCGACTGTACAATGCTCCTTCCATACCTTGTCGCACTTGATAAAAGGTTATTTTTTTACAAGTAGTTTCACTTTGATTTTGGGTAGCATACCGAACGTCGATCAACACACATGGTAGTTAGCCTTCAGATAACATATATCACATTATAAAGAGATCTACTATTAAGTAATAACCCTAAGATTTATATGACGGTGAAGACCGGATATTAATGTAAAAGCAAAGGTTACTGTGATCTTCAAAGTTGTATCATCTAAAGCTGTTCTGGTTAACAGTAAGTGGTCCTTCGTGATACACCAGAACAGTCGTGTTCTAGTGAGAAGCAACTGACATATCAACACGAGATTGATACATTTATCATGAAAATAATCAGATATGCAAAAGTGTTGCTACGGAGAGCAGAACCGAGCCGTATCTTTAGCGACTGGAAACAAATGTCTATTTTAATCAGGCCTATAATAAATTCTCAAGCCTTGAAGTGGTAAAGACAAGCAATATATAATTTATCTTAGATCACTCCAGATATTACTACAATATGTCGAGAAACGAAATAATCTGTATCTAAAAAAATACTTATTTTTGATAAAGTGTCTTTCGTTTGTAATCTTGAGAAGCAAAGAGCAGTCATTGCTGGATGTTAAAGTATTATATTTTGCGAAAAAATTAAGACAAATAGCTATGAATATTACTGACTTGATTTAACTAGTAAATGTAAAGCGTAATAAATTGATGTGTCAGTTGATAGACAAAGTATTATAATATCTGGCGAGATAGCCTCCCAGAAAACGTAAAGTAGTTACGATAACAGCATGGACCGATTCGTTTAGGGTTTATTGGTTACAGTAATAAGAAATGTATTAACTAAAAATACGTTTGGAAAGAAAATGACGTCCATTTATAGTTAATAATCCTTATTTGTGATTTAAATCGATCATAATAGGTATTCAACAGACGCTTACCATAAAGCAATCGCAATCATTTTGTCTGAAAAAATATATACTCATGTTTAGCATGTAACGACAAACTCTTACATAAATACAGAAAACAGATACACAGATCTCTGTATACCGCCGGTACTCAACGTATTCACTGATGTAAGCTACTTTAAGAAATTGTTCTAGCAAACATTCCCGTCCCAGTGTGTTGTATTTTAATCAATTTTTTAAAATAACTTTTAAATACACGTTATTATTATACGCAATACGACATAACTTGCGTTGAACACATTACGCGGTTGATCTTCTGTATTTCTTCTATTGTATATTAGATAATGCATTATGTATCTGGCGAGTAATCCTTTGAGAAACGATATTACATCAAACTGATAATGACTCTGGAATTAAAATATACACCAATGAAATGGCTTGAAACAAAGAAAAAAACACTCTACAAATAAGGAGAACAAAAATACAACAGGTTTTTTTTATTGTTGATTATAATATTATAGTGTCTTCAGTACATGTTACCAATATCAACTTTGGTAACGGAAGCATTCCAGATTTCAATATTTAAAATTCCTGAGAAAAAAAAAAACCGAACACGAGATAGTGAAATTTGCGAGACCAGCCTTCGTGTAAAACTATCAAATACATTTTTAATCACACACGGGATGTATGTGTTAGATCTGTTTCTCATTAAAGTCGTCACGAACGACCACCTCTGTACAGTTTGTTTTCCCTCACTGCCTGGTGGCTGCAATCGGAGTCGGGGCCTGACGAAACCGGCTGAACCAGAGTTTAGACAAAATGCAGAGGAAATTTGACAGTTATTTATTATGCAATTCATACAACCACTGCTATAGTAGTTAGGAAATTTGATGGGATATATGTTGTTGTGTGTTTATGAGTTTTTTCTCCTTTTAGCCAAGTACAGACACATGAAATGATGCATAATCCTATCGCATTCTACAGTCAATGTGAAACATTCACAAAAAAGGAAGAACTTCAAATGCTGATAAACATCATCAGAATATTAACAAGAAAAGAAAATAATTACAGACCGATATTATATCAGTTTAGTTTACAGTGGGTGATTCCCCCAATAATCAACATGAATAATGATATTTAAAATAACTTTCTGGAAATTCAAACCATAAGTTGCAGAACACTTCAATCGCGAAATCGAGCGTAAAATCGAAATCACTTCAATTTGAAATTGAAGGTTTCGTTTTTAAACAACATATGTTCAGTTGTGGTGTATTGGAATTTCGGTGGAAGATTTAAGAGTCAATTCGACCGACTGATATTTAGATCGTAATATCGAGCTAACAATCGAACTCACTATTCTTTAATATTGAAGGTTGTTTTTCTGCACAACACGTGTTCTGGGGTTAGGGTCCGGGTTAGAGTCCTCATATGAATGAACGGTGCCCATTACAGCTGTCATAATTAGTTTAGATGCTGTCTATAAATAAGTCCAGATGTATAGATATAATTTAAAATGTTTTCGGAATTGGGATGAACTGCACGAAGAGAAGTGGAAATAGGCGTCCGTCTTTGTTGTGTAAATGATTACGATGAAATTTTTTCCCGTATCACTGGAATTCAAACCCTTACCTATTGCCGTACATGGCCTACATAAGATACGGTGTGATTGTTTGGTTTGCGTTTTGCGCCGTACTTAAGTGTATCTCACTACAACTGTGATTGCCGGCAGCGTATGACACAACGCAAAAATGTGAATTGTTTTATCCTCTTAAAAACTAAGGTCCCAGTTATGCTATGTAAAGACAGTGTGAGTGCACTTGGAAAAATACTGGTTAGGCATTTCCTGAAATGTCATTGATGGATTTGACGTTAATAAGAAGGGAAGAAAACACTGGAGGTCATGGAATTTAACAAAAACGCCATGCATAGATAAAGCATTGGCACATGCTTTAGAGCTGATCATAACATATTATGTTTGGCAGGGAAAGGGTTTATAGAAAGTTCTATCCACTAATAACCATCATAATGCGGGATGCGATTTTTTTGCAAATATCCCTGGAAGTATGGGCTGATCATCCGTCAATGCGTGACGGTACATTCAACAGGCTGCTTTATAGTTCGTTTGTGAATTCAAAAGCATTATTGTGTTTGAAAAACTTATATTTCTATATGAAAAACGCTACCCCGACAGTAAGAGGGACTTTTAAAGAGCCAGCAAAACACCTTAGGCTGTAAAGCGGGAGGATTTAAAGTCCATCTGCCAAATTGACCCTGCCACTGTCGGTCAATCTTAGGAGGTATAAAACACGGACAGTTTTTCCAACGCTTTCAAATGTCTTCATTCTAAGCCTTTTAAACGTGCTTTGCTGTGTTGTCTTGGTAAACCGATGTGCAGTAAATCCCTCGTCAATTCAGCAAGACTATTTCTCTTTTTGACTTAAGATTCAGACAGCGTTTATTGGCCAAAACAGCTTCAGCTTTCAAACGAAACTGAGCATTTGTAATTTTAGCTCTTCAGTTTAGAGCATTTTCGGATTACGCAGAAACAAAGCAATCAACACGGTTTTCTCATTGTTTTGGATTCCTTGGGTTGTTGGTATTAACTGAAACAAGTTAATATCGTGTACTATTTAAAACCTGATAAGAGGTTTTATTTTTCGTCTTCGCCCCAATTATAAATTGGAAGAATAAAAGCGATACAACTTTATTTAAAATGTATTATTTCATGAACTGCAAGCTTAGTTAAAAAATAAGCATCTATGTATATGTGTGCAATATATATGTGTGCAATATATTTTGTGTATGTGTGCCATATATATGTTAATATATTGCAATATATGTTACTAATTATTTAATGAGTAGAATAATCATCAGTGTGGCGTAAAACCCCAATCAAATATGGCAACTCCCCAATGATCAAGCGATTTACCATAAATAAACCGTTCTTTCGGCTTTCCACCAGACGAATAATCAGGTATTTCATTTGGCGTACGATGACCAGACCTACATAAAACAAGTGACAAAGGTGTGTGTTTCGAAACGAGTTTATTGTACTATCTATGCGGTGCTGATATAATTGCATGTAGCGTAAATTTTCGGTTCCTGTTTTTACCTCCTTAAGTTATAAAGTTTTGTTCTCGTTACTGTAAAACACTTGATAAGTCTGAGTGGAATTGACAGAACCAAAGCACAGTTGTACTTTTGCGAACCAGTTTGAGATCACTTGTGCAGATATTGTCTCGAATCGTTTAGACTCAAGCCGACCACAATGTGTTTTTGTGAACTTGTATATATGATCATCGGTTGGAGACTATGTGAAAACTGACAGGCTGGTATCTCAAAAACCACTCAAGGCTAGTCAAACCACCGCAGAAGCAATATTAACCTTATGTATTTATGAAGTTCTCCGAAATTATTCCCTGTCTATTCGTATTAATGGGTTCTTATCAATGCTTTGTGTTTTTGCGTTTGACAAGCCAAAGATAATATAGGAAATATAATCAATCAATGCCGCATTTGTTTTCGTAAAAGTAAAAGTAGAAAGAACGAGTTCACGTGAGATGTACATGTGTATATATATTGACATTTTAATGTTAATGTAAAGTAAAATTGTGAGATACAATTTGTGTTACATTAAACCTCTCAGATCACTTCAAATTAAATATAAATTCATCTTCCGAATAACTATCACAAATTTTGATACGAAATATCTATACATTCGTTAAGCATAACAGATTTGAGGGACGTGCTAAACTAGAGCTGATGTTCGCGACGAGCAGTTGGTAACCAATCCTTTGACACAAATATATTAATTAGCATTCGGCGAAGAGACTAAGTGCTAAACTAACCACAATGGTATTATTATCAAGTCGCGAAACTTTATTTCTGGCACTTTATTTTTAAGCAGACTCTACATTTTCCAAGGCGTATTTCAAGAAAACTATTCATGTTAGAAAATTCAAATTTGTACCATTGTAAAGAGCACAATGCGATCTGGTAAACGCTGTCTCATTTTTTAGAAGTTCGTCCTTGATTTATTTTAATGTTTTCTGAAAGTTGTATTTTACATTTTTATAAGACTTTCCAAGGTGGGATAGACATAAAATCCACTGGGCTTTTCAGCATCGCCATGGACTCCACTTCGTGAGACAGTCATCTCTGCCGTAACAATCTTTCCACTACAATGCTTAAAAAATATTTCAAATTAACTATTTACTTAAGTACAATACTGACCGTTTTGACTACACCTCGAGGAAAATAATTTTGGACAGGCGGCTAATTTTTTTAACCGTATACGGTACCAGATCGAGATCAATCACTTGAATGTTGAGATATTCACTCTAATCCAACAAAAAAAAGAAATAGACTGCGCATTGATTTCCAGCTGATTTCCGGTCTGTATGCTGACTGAATATAATCACCGTTACTGGTCTAAACTACTTCAAGACGTAAATAGCTTTCTTTTGTTGAACAATTTAAATCTTACACAAGGCCAATGTCTGTTCTATTTTAGATTTGTGTGATGGTTTTTGTCAGCAGTATTATCTCTTAAAAACTAATTAACCCTCAATACATATTTGTTGTGGCTAGATCAATATATACCCTTGAGAGGGAAAGATTATACACACTTAAACACAGGAAGAAATGCACACAGGGTCTACATACTCAATCTAAAAATTACTGATTATCTGTTAGTTTCTAATGACATGTTTTGCATTATTAAGTAACTACATAAAGAATGCAAAGGTTAACCTTTGTAGTAAACCCATTGAGCCAATTCTGTTAAATACGAACTTACAAACGGTACATGTACAACGATTTACACACAATTCCATAATCTTTGTATTCAGATTTTAGATTTGCCGATTGTCAGGTCTCATGGTTTATAACCGTAGGTCTTCATCACATGTCACAAATGTGGCTCTTTTCTTTGGAAGACGGCCTAATCCCGTGTTAACGGAATTGATCGAGTCCATTACAGTTCAACTCTCTCTTTATACCCCATTAACCCAGCTGTATTGACGCTAATGTAATATATACTCTCCGACCATTGATACTTCCCCGCATCTCCGGACAGCAGAAATAAAACCATAAGCGTACGTCTATATACCTTAATCTCTTGTCGGCTTAACGCCAATCGAAAAAGTGTCACTTGTGATCGAGATTCATTCTTCTATTGGCTTTGTGTGTAATTTTAATATTTTGGCAGCACAACGGTGTGGTAGTGTGAGTCACATCGAATAAGTTTTCAACATAGCTTCCCAGCAATGGAACCCAACATTAGGCGAAAAAGGCGCCATCCGTGCAACTATTGTTTGGCGAGCATGCTAGGTGAATGTGTTGAAAGCATAACATGGCATCACTTGTTACACTCGATGCTGTCAGGACAAACATGTATGAAGAAATGAAAACTTAATAAAAACAATATATATAAAATTGTCATGGAATGCAGGTAGATAAAAGCACAACATGTACCATGCTCCTGTATTTTAAAAGCAGCCTGGTCATTATAATTCAATCTATATTTTAATGACTCATTCTTGCGACTAGCACAAATTTTAGCGAAGTATGAACTCTGGATTAAGGTTTGACTCTTAATACATTTATAGGTTTATCTGTCTGCTTCTCTTGATACACATGTCTGTTAAAGCACACGGCTTTGTCAAATCTGTTCTGGATACAGATTACTGAATTCCGGGCCAGTGTTGGCCAAAAGCCAGATTTGCTTTAAGAAGACTCCCAGTACTGAGATTTTCACTGAATAATTATACATAGTATACCAAAGTCACAACTCCAAGAAATGACATGATATACAAGTTTAGTTTCCACATTTCGGTTTATTAAACCATCATCAGACATGACCAGACAGGGACTTTGGTCTATTAGACGCCAAGATTAAGGAAATGTAAGGAATAAATGTCTCTCCGATCAACGAGTTTAACGCCAAAACAAGAAGGTAATATTACATTAATAGGTCTATGGATATTCGCATTAAGCTATTTGCTCGTGTCTAACTCAGCATATAGCTGTCTAGCTTGATTTGGAATTCGTATTTAATAGTCTGACTAGGAGAAGTTTTCGTGACAGCCAAACTAGATTTATATCTCCAGTAACTTAATATATTTAAAATTAGATTTGCAGAGCTGTTTAGAATTCCTGAGAACACCATATGCCATAACATTTCTGAAATAGTGGCTGCTGACAGACACGCAATTTACAAGAACACCCATTCGCTGCTAAACATTAGTATTAACTTTCAAAAAGAAAAACGGCCTATTGGCCACAGGCTGTGTTTCTCGAAAGTGGTCACACGCTCTTTGCTATTCACAGGCACGGTCACAGGCAACTATATTTCACAAAGTTTGACAATTTATGACCGTCTACACGTGGCGTACATCGCCGTCACGAAAAAAACATCGTAAACATTGGCAATTAGTCAATGACAAAATCATTTAAAATCCAACAGTAATAGTTCAGAGTCAAGATTATTTGAAGATACGCAGAACTTGATAGACATGCTCGACACCATTCTCGAGCAGTGATAATTTCGTATATGTACAATATGAACTAAGTGCCTACATGTATATCCGACAATATCCCTCACAGTCTTGTATTAGTTTAACCATATGTTTCTCTCGAGAACTATGATGCTTAACCTACACGTATCAGTCTATTACTAAACACCTGTGAATAGTCGTGATGTCATGTAGCTAGCCTTTATGACATCGTGACAATGGAAATATTAGTTTGTTCCATATGATATTTAAATTAATTTTTACGCAGATGTTGTTTTCCAAACGTTGATATGTGATTGATGATTCATTCGTGTTTTAGTTAATATACTTTGATTGACATGCAGACCCACCGACCAATCGAGGGAGCAATCGACCGATCTATTGATTACATGAATGAGTGACAGGTAACACAAATGACAAGAGAAAAAACGCACACAGAACGTTAAACTTTGTGCTAAATGTCAGTGTAGGTGTTCACAGAAATTGGAGTCTAATGAAACTTTATCGTCGTTGCATAGATCAGAAACCATTCGCACAAAGAAATCTCCCATGAAACCACAGGTCATTGGATATTTCTCTAATACATTGGTCTTACTGAAATTTACGGCAGTTGTGCATCGGTAAATGGTCACTGGCACAGTCAAGCCACTTGATAGGTGTGTTATACATGGAAATGTTTTCAATTTGTTTTTGTTTCTGCGTTCGGTTGGGATTTACCGTAAATGTATTTGACTTACATGACGATGAATTGTGTACTTCTAGCCAGGCCCTACTTAAATATGGTGGAAAGCCGGGACAAAGCCTCGTAACAACAAACCCCTTGACTGCCGGATCCACATCGTGTGATTCACCGGGACAAAGCCTCGTAACAACAAACCCCTTGACTGCCGGATCCACATCGTGTGATTCACCGGGACTAAGCCTCGTAACAACAAACCCCTTGACTGCCGGATCCACATCGTGTGATTCACCGGGAAAAAGCCTCGTAACAACAAACCCCGTGACTGCCGGATCCACATCGTGCGATTCACCGGGTCTAAGCCTCGTAACAACAAACCCCGTGACTGCCGATTCCACATCGTGCGATTCACTTAAAAATGTGAGGTCGACAGATGGAGAAAACGTTCGTTTGATTGCAAGCGAGTGTGATTGGCTGATATCAATGCAAATTTTCTTGTTAAATGGTTTATAATTCTGGGCTTGATTTTTTTTCTGAATGTTAAGCACATTTACCATAAGTTATGAGCAACACTACGAGAGAAATAGGGAATTCTGCAGGAAAACGCCATGGAATATGTAACTTGTCCAAACGTGGTCCAATAACTAAGGATAATAATGTATCATTAGCTACACATTACAAGCAGGTACTAGTGTACGGGGGCTAGTTGGGAAATCAATAGGCTCATATATTGATTGACAGTAGACGATGTCTTGCCGTCAACTTCACACACACACTTGATCTTGAGTCAGGCAACTGTCTGCAATGGTGACATACTAAAACAAATCAGCATGCTCCAATAAGACTGCACAGTTCCTGTCAAAAACGAATCCTGCTTAAACGACAGTAACTCTCGAGCACAGTGATCCTAGTCCAGCTTATCACCGCGGTAGTATTAATGTTCATATATACACTCTTAGAAATAATGGTTCTTTGAGGGCTCTTTAGAAAAGATGATGGTTCTATATGGAATCATAACGACCAAAACGATTCTTTGATAGAAGAAGAAAGGGAGAAATACTTGGAACAGTTGATGTGAGGGTTCCACACAGAACCATGAAAGGTTCCACCATACCATGACTGAAGAACCGTTAAGGGTTCCATTACAGCCATAATTGTCTAGGAGTGTATGGTAGAACAATTGGTCGACCTTCTGTGACTTACGTAGGCCTATCTGGTTTGAATTCGCATTCGATTGTCGTTTTAGAATAAAGAGGCTTTATATAGTTTTATTATATGATATAATAATGTTTATTGCAGTAAGCGTCTATGATAGACGCTATTGTATTTTAACCAAACAGAATCTTATAATTGATTGTGGTACCAAGCCAAGGCCAGCTTTACCATTATAGGCTGGATGAGAGAAAACCCCAGTTTATTATTCTGACAAATCAGTGAATGAACACTTGGCTAGAAATACGCTACCGGCAACGTGCCTGGTTTTAAATTCAATTAAGGCTACACATCTGTGAAAAACAACAAGGATTTGTCCGTTTGTTTAATTGGTTATTGTTAAAAAAGCTTTCAGTTTGGAATCAGGGTTAAGTATCGAGTCAATAGCATACTGACAGCGGATATAGCTTGATTTCGCCTGAAGATACAAAGACAAATAGTGTTATTACACCGTGATGGTAGTAAGGAAATATTAATCATATTATTAGGAAAAGAACTCGCACATCTAATGAAGGATACTCTAGCTGTTTTTACTCTGACAGCCGTGGTGCCCAGCAATCTACTTCTTAGGCTGTGTACACACACAATAACATATGGTCTGAAGATAGTTGGTTTAAATGTTGTTTAAAGCCGTATATTAGGCTAGTTCAATGGTAAGACGCAGTGTCAGCTCAATGTGTGAAGGGAGTCTCTCTCAGCACCAACGGCAGTAAGTAGACAAAACAAAGACATCACAAACAGATCGGCTTGTTTGATTGTTTGTTTGATTGTTTGTTTGATTGTGGTTTAATGCGTACTCAAACGTATTAAACTTACATGACGACAGTTACTCACACTGTTCCTTTCGTAATTACGATGAAAAACGGAAAGGAAACCTGTAAAAACCACCACCGTGATTACCGGTGTCAGGTCGTGTGGCTCGCTCATATACGTGATGGTCGACCGACGAACTGGACCCCGTGAACGGTACAATAGGATTAGTAAGCGTGCACTATAACCACTAACCACGGCAGCGGGCCCCAAACAGATCGGAGTCATGTTCTCCCTTAACGACGAGAGCACCAGGGCAAACGGAAGCTTCGACCCACCTGCCCACTCTGGATATTTTGCAATTTGCATATATCGATGAGAATCCGTCCACCGCGTGCCACGCCCAAAAGGTAAACATGTTAAGGGTAGCCTGTTTATACCGGAGTCATAATCAATCGATCTATTGACAACAGCAGTTGTTTATGCAAACATCGTCACGTAACGTTTAGGTTCCTCTTTGAAACTCAATACTAATATTTAAAAGAGTGGTATGTGGGTTGTCTCTCTGTCGGTGGTATGTGGGTTGTCTCTCTGTCGGCATACACTTTTAGAAATGTTATGACAGCGGGCGTTTCTTGAAATCATAAACAAATATACATACACAGTTGATGTCGATCTTAAGCTCCAAATAGAATTAGGCTGATATGACATCAAAGCTATGACCTTTGTAATATCTGTAAAAAGTCGACCGTAAAGAAACAACAATACAGTTATTTTATAAAGACAACAATACAGTTATCCTCCTGAAATATACAAAAAAATATCTTCGTGGCCTTATAACATTAAATAACCTTCAACCAAATCGTTCTCTTTCTGAAATAGGCCAAAGATACATATTTCGTAAAGTGCACATTCACGGTACGATCTATACTCACGGAATTGTGTGTGCGTGGGGTTAGAGGTGGGGGCGGGGGAGTCATTTGCATTCGATAGGTAAGTTAAGGTAAGGATTGTCGATAGGTAAGTATAAAACAATCGGCCTATCAGAAAGATGGGAAAAAACGGAAACTCCACTAAAGCAGATGCTTGATTTGAACCATTAATCTGGGTAAATTGAGACCTGTTCGATTTGTCGTCTAGTCCGACAGGTTCAGCTGATTTATAGTTTAATACATCGTAGACTTGGTATAAGTCACCTGATGGTAGATGCTGGCAAGTGTCAATAATGTCAGAACATATATCACCTTAGAAAGTAAACGTTATAAATTAACAGTGTAAATGAGGCAGTCAAATTCGATAAATGCGGCTGATTTTTTAAATCCCTTCTAAAGCCTTAGATTATTTTCGCAAAATAATTTACCGTTTAGTGGTTGTTCTGTTACAGAGGTGAATTAGATCTGGTTCTCAGATTGTAGTCAATAGGCTCTAAGTATCGACTTTATTACATTGTCAACCGTTCAGTTTATTCATTCTTTTCGCTGCTTATTTGAGGACACATGATCTTATGGTTACAGTTGTACATTACAGTCCAATGTCCTCCGTGGCACTTTTATTTCTGAGTTTATGCGGCCTCTTCTTCCACGTTCGTATGTGCGATTGTCAACTTTTTTCCGTGTACTGTAAATTATAGACTGGTTTTAAGCTCGATGAGATCATCGAAGGTATCCTTGCAACGGTCTTTTTATGATCTGGGACATGCATTATTTATTTCTTACCGCTAGCATTACATTCCGGGAGGCTATTCTGGTTTTTTGTTTTTGTACAGATCATTACGCAAGGAATAAAACCGGCTAGGCATGGACATAAATGACATTTAGGTGTAATTACTTTTGTGCCGTAAAAGTGTAGCGCTATGTGTGTTGAACTGTGTTCTTGTCCCATACTGCCGTGAAACAGTCTGTCTTGTGCTAAAACTCATTGCCCTGTTCAGTCATTGCAACAGTCGCAATACGCGACCGAGAGAGAAATAAATACAGCAATAAGTCATGCAAGTCCCGCTCTCTTTAAATTGATTTCCGGGTTTCTTGATCAAACTCGGTCGCTAGGTTTTGAATACCCATATTTCGGAAGAGTATTTTGTGTTGCTGTAGATTGCAACTGTATGACTGATCTTTTGAATTTCTAATTTACACTAGAACGACAAAGAATGTACGCGGTACCCGGAAATAAAGTGAATGACTTGAAATAATACAGGTCACATGTCATGGATAAGAGACCATATACCATCAGGATGATGCCGAATATTGACTCCCTGCAATGTAAACAAATGCAGATAATAGCCTTATTTTACCTTCTAGATTAAAGTGACTTCTCATGCCAATTGTATGTGTTGATACAAACAACAATGTGTTGCTTTAACACACATTTTCAGGAAAACTTCAACTGGAATCCCGACATAATAACATCGATGTCTACTCACGTTACCTGCTATAATCAATTTTACATTTTGTACATTTTTCTCAATTTATCTATGGCTGTTTTAGCAGTGTTGTTTCAAAATACATAACGTGCCAAGAAAAAAAAGTAAAAACATAAAAATCGTTATTTAATGTTAACAAAATGGTATGAAGGCGAGTCATTGGTATCCAAAGTATGTATATAGTTTAACGTATACACCAACACACTTCTCTGTTGTTATCTAGCACATTTTTATAGGTATTTATTTTGTTTTCACTACTGTATCACATGTACACAGAATACTCATTTTTCACACACCTGCAGTAGGTCAGAAATAACTAGGCATTCCGGATCTATTCAACAGAACCAGTTTTCTAAAGGAGAGTTTTCAAATTGGACGATAGTGTTCTGTCTTCTTGAGATCTTATGGGAACTAGATCACTCCCCGGGTTACTAGTATTCGTGTTTCCATTCATTAATTTGTTTGGGTTCCTAGAGAATCTGAACAGGTTTTGGAGATTTGCTATACCCGACGTGTACGTGTATGACTATTTAACTGAAAGATAAATTTAGTTTCGTATTCTACGACAAAAAGGGAACATTTTCAGCTCATTCAGGGATCGGAAAAAAGAACAAGTAATTGCTCTTATATATTATGCAACAATCGGGGCTTCATTAAATAATCCAGATCCTCTAGTGTAAAAGAAGTGAAGTGAAGGAACATTTAGTGGACAAAAATGACAAAAATCCACACGGCCTTCACCTTGGTTTCCACTGGTAAGTTTAGCATATTACAAGGCTACTCCAGACCCAAAGATTCCTTTTGATCTGAATATTTTGGCAATTTATTTCGCCATCATCTGAACTGTCAATGCGCCATCCAGACAAAGTTATTTATTTTGATTGGAATCCAAAGTCATACTATTTAGTGCTCCTGTATTTGACGACTTCACATTGTATTGGTATGGCCAGAAAACCTGGTTAAAACATCCGCGATCTTCATATTGAGATGACAAATATCATTTTGTAGCTTTGTACCAAAGTTGACATCGGTCCTGTTTTCGGTACACTCTTAGAAATAATTGTTCTTTGTGGGTCTATTAGGAAACAGGATGGTTCTATAGAGAACCATAACGAAAAAAACGGTTCTTCAATATAAACAATAAAGAGAGAAATACTTGGAATAGTTGGTGTGAGGGTTCCATTCTGAACCAAAAAGAACCTCAACCTGAAGAACCTTAAAGGTTCCGTTAGAGCCACATTTTTCTCATCGTGTACAGTAAAGGTGGCACAGCAGCACAACATTTAACCCACTGATTCACAAAATGAATCAATATGGAATAAACGTGTCACGGTTATACACATGTATATCATCAGTGTAGAAGAGTAACACAAATCTAAAGGATCTACTTGCTAAGTAACGGTAGTAACTTTGATTCTGCTTAACTGATATATTCATCGGCTGATTAGTATTGTGTTGAAATACACATTTGTGCTTTGCTTTTATTCCAGACATCATCTTGTTTGAAACATATTTATCCCATATTACATGTTTGTAAGTTATTCACAACAGCTCAATATTAAGATCTATCCAGAAACTTGTCTCTGGGAGTTTATCTAGAAAAGTGATTCATTGATCGGGGTTAATGAATCGTGATCCCATGGGCAGAATTAACAGTTTTAAGAAATATATATCAGGGAAGTGAGGTCATTGTGTAATGTGTTGGACGGAAGAATAGACAATATAAAATTGTTCTAAACTATTCTTTCTTAAACCAATCCTTAATTTCGTATTTTTTTTAATGTTCAAAACAATATCCTTTTGAACATTGGAAAGAAATTAACCCGGTTTTATACAAAAATAACATTTTGAACATTGAAAAGAAATTAACACGGTTTCATACAAAAATATCATTTTGAACATTGAAAAGAAATTAACACGGTTTCATACAAAAATATCATTTTGAACATTGAAAAGAAATTAACACGGTTTCATACAAAAATATCATTTTGAACATTGAAAAGAAATTAACACGGTTTCATACAAAAATATCATTTTGAACATTGAAAAGAAATTAACACG
>JAQQZZ010047345.1:0-10196 GCA_030265115.1 Mopalia vespertina | reverse complement strand
AAAAGAATTTCACATATGTGGAAAAGAATTCAACATATGTAGAATAAAGGTAGAAGTGATAAAACGGCTTGCCATAGCCATACACCACAAGACACGATCTGACTTAAGACGGAATTTCAATGTTAAAGCCTAATCTAATATTCTCGAGTCCGTGGCTTGGTGGTTTGCATGTCTGTCTACTTCTCTTACTTCGATGTACCGTACTCGGTTCGAGTCGGTCTGTCCACCCTCAAGTATATGAGTCAGTCACACGGTGTGGCTTCGGCCATCGCGGGCGTGGTTTTTATGAGGTCTCCTCCCTGTTTTCCATTGTGTTTAGACAACGAACAATGTTAAATGGACAATCGTTGTTAAACCCCAATCAGGAAAGCAACATATATGGGTTAGATTATATGCCGAGGACAACCTCGAGACGAAATACAAAGATGCCAGCACAGATCGCTTGTATGTTGCCTGTTAGTCTCTGACAGCCTCGGGTCCATATGGAGCTCCCTCCATGGAATAGGTGACTTACAAATGCAAGGCCGAGATGTCCCAAGTGGCGTTACATTTCGGCAAGCAGATTAATAAACAGTTATATATATTGTTAAAACGTCTTATAAAAACTGCCTTTCCTGTGACACTTTCAACAAAGAAATAACAAGAATGTGGACCAAAACACATGTAGTTATAAGGTATCTGTAATATCCCACCTGAGAGAGAGATATTGTCCAGACAATAGTGACAAGCCTAATGTTATTTATCGACATCGAAATACCCACACCAAAATCCTGTCCTGAACAAGTCTCCTGGGATGATTTAGTACAGTTATATGATAACACCTATCCACACATAAGACAGGAAAATTATGGCCTAGACATAACCAGAGAACAATCCCTTTGATTAAATTCCACCAAGTTCAAACCTCAAAACTGTCTTGGCTGGGGGCTTTCGTTAATTCGACACCTCACACATCAACCGTCACACGTGTCGACACCTCACTCGTCCGATACCTCACTTGTCCGATATCTCACACATGCGATACGTCAAAAGACCCATACCTCACACGTCCAATACCTCACAGCTCACACGTGCGATACATCTAAATCCCCTTGCATGTACCTCACACGTCTAATACATCACACGTCCGATCACCTACACGCCCGGTTTCACACGTCCGATACTTCACACATGCGATACCTAACACGTCCGATATCTCACACGTCCGATACTTCACACGTCCGATACCTCTCACGTCCGACACCTCACACGTCTGATACCACACACGTTCGATACCTCACTTGTCCGATATCTCCAACGTGCGATACATCAAAAGCCCCATACCTCATACGTCCGATATCTCACACATGTGATACCTTAGTAGCCCAATAAACCACACGTCCGATACCTCACACGCCCGAAAACCCTACACGTTCGACACTCACACGTGCAATACATCACACGTCCGACACTTCATCTTCCGATACCTCACGATACTTCACACGTCCGATCACCTACACGCCCGGAACTCACACGTCCGATACCTCTCACACGTCCGATCCCGCACAAGTCGGTTCCCCACCAGCCCGATACCTCGTGCATCCGATAACTCACACTTCCGATACCTCACACGTCCGATATCCTACATGTCCGATATCTCACACGTGCGATACTTCAAAAGCTCCAAACCTCACTCTACTTCCGTTGAGGGTTTTTTTCGAAATTATACAGAAAAAAAAAATCCAACATGTGTATGGTTGTCGGATAGCATTCGTGTTTTGGGTCCTGTCAACAACTCTTTCCAGGGACGCACAAGGTTTACATAAACATCTTTTTTTCGAAAAAAAAAAAATATAAATATAACGGAAATTCGTAGGGCGAGTGAATAATTCGAGTAATAAAGATGTTAATTTAAACAATGGACATCCTTTATTCGGTCTCGTCCAGATAAGATTGAAATTTCCATTTTCAAAAGTTAATTCATTTTCCTGAATTCCTTAGTACATGATGTCAAACTTTAGAGTGTCGGACATATAAGGCTGGCTGACATCATGATGGACTGTCATGTCGGTTGTTGGGCCAGCGGTGTCGGACTTGTGGAGTATCGGCCTACTGCTATACGTTCCCCTGTCTACCATTGGTAATTGTCAGATCGACGACAATTTGACTTTTGTAAATGAAACGATGTTCATGAAGTTCTTTCATTTCCGCTGTCGTGTATTCTTCAATTTCTGCATTAAACTGTTTTCCCTTTTTCATGTCAATAAATTGAATTTTAGTTTTGTAATCTCTCACAATAGTTCCAATAGGCGAAGGCACAGTGGCCGACCAGGCCCTATACAAGCTCTTGTATGGGTTATTGAATTCAAGACGGGGAATTTTGTAGTAAAAGGGAGCGTCCGGACCAGTTTTTACGCTATTAAAGGAAACACCGAAATCCAACTGAACTATTTCATAATGAAAATGTGTTATTTACAATCAATTAATCTGCACAGACGTCAATCACATTATGAATTTAGTTTTTAAGAAGATGTGGTATTATCAACAACATTTCAGCAAAAATCATCCTAATGGTGAAAACGATTATTTTCGTTGTTTATTTTGGGTGAGGGGCAACAGGGAGTCAATTAGATTCGTGTTTCCCCCCGAGGACTGAGAGTAAGGAGACAACAGGAAGCCCCTACGACCAACCAGTCACCCAGATATAAACACTGTCTTGCTTTCTCCTTGTTTTCAGGTATGATGCATCTGGAATATAAAAGGACAATAAGAAAATAAGAAAAGCTAGAAGGTATTTAGATTTACCTGCCCAGAAACTACAGATTTGTTTTATTCTTTTAATTGTAGTTTAACACCGTACCTGAGTTTTTTAATGCACAAAAAGGGCGTGCCATGCTGCCCAATTGGTGACAGAAATGCCTCTCGAGGCCACTGGTAATTAACAAAGACAAGACAAAAACAGGACATAATACAAAGACATCCAAAACAGATCAGTTTCATATTGCCCCAGAGCACCAGGGAATCAAGAAGCTCCCTCCCGACACAAACAACAAAAGAAATAAAGACCATAACACAACAGCAGAGTGTATGAATAAAATATATTATCTAAAATGCTCACAAACCGTCAGATATGTCATGTGGATGTGATAACGTGGAACAGATGCAGAGACCATTATAACTTACATACAAGGGAATACTATAGGCACAGGTGTTTTTCAGAACATCGACAAATTCCCTACTTAAACTATCTACCTATTTTTTCATACAAAGTAATTTTTTCCCAGTATTTTTTTTATTTGTTGTTAAAACAATACAATAGTATAGCTACAGAGTTAAAACGGACCAAACTGTGTAAAATCTTTTATCAGAATTCGATGCGAAATCAAAACTTGAATTAGCTCACTCACTGACTTTCTACAGGTTTAATGTCCCTATCGGAACAACAGTGTTTCTATTTATGCGGTAAACATGCCTATTTCTGAAGAGAAGAGAAAAATGGCAGGTCGACATCATATACTGGAGCCGTATTTTCGTATTTTTAGCAAAGCTACATATAATGGGCAATTCCAGGTCTCGTTTGGCATATAAAATGTGTCAGAAAGTTCAGGACATCAAATATTATTGGACAAGGCAAAAGTGTAAAAACATGAGTGCTCTCTAACTCTGCATCTCTATATAAGGCTACATGATATGATAGACTGTCAGAAATACAGAACTCGGCATACAATAGTATAGCCATGTGGAAATTCACCTGATAAAAGATACTAAACGGGAATTACCATTTTTTTAAATGTGATTTTAAAGATAGATGTCGGTATCTCAGTGTTCCCAAACTCAGCATAACTGAGAAAGAGCTACTTTGAATATCGGAAGTGACGTCAGTTGTTCCCAAACTCAGGACAACGGAGAATGAGCTATTTTGGATATCGGAAGTGACGTCAGTTGTTCACAAAGACAGCGACTTTAACATTATGGTAAAAATGGGACTTTACACAAAAAAACAAAATCGATTTTTGTTGCCGTTATTTAACTTTATAAGAACTTTTACATTGACAAAAATATCTACAAATTTAATGCAGCTCATTTCAAGGATTTGTCTCTACTATGTATTATACACGTAACTATACAGGCCTATTCGAAACAGTTAAATATCAACGTAAAAAGCTAGCTGTGTAAGCCGTACAACAATGTAAAATTTTCTGTCTCTGTGAACAGTTGACATCACTTTTGTTATTCAAAATAAATAGTTTCCCATTAAGCGGAGTTTGTCATGTATTTAAAATAAGATAATAAAAAAAACCTGAAAGTTGGTTTTAATTCGATCGATGGTCTTTCCCTTTAATAAAACCAGTGGATGGTTTCTGGGAATCCGCCCTGAATAAACCGCTTAGAGTTCATAGAGTCGAGGTATAATGGGTTAAATGAAGGCAGCATCCCCACAGGGAGCTCGGTGGGAACGCCCACTCTTATGTAAGATTCATCTACTTTGTCAAAAGTTTTATTTACCAAGCAGAAGATTTAAAGCCCGACAATGTTGATTTTACCACAATTTATATGCTATACAAACATACTAAAAAACATGGTAACATGTATCATTCTCATATCAGTACATTCCTTAAACTTAACAATTTATTAAAATTTGGGTTAACTTTCTGTATAAGGACACAATGAAAAACATATGGGGTCTCGTAACACATTTATAATGATTGCTTTGTATAGCAAAATGTTTGTACACATCTACATTCAACAAGCATCCACAGAATCTGACCTGAATTGGTAAACAAGAGGTCATAAGTTCAACTTCCATGTCACATGACACTCATCACTTAAGGTTTTCGAGGGCTTAAAACCATACCCACCTAGGTCCAAAAATGACATTTTGAGAAAAAAGAAGTCCAAAAGTTTAATCTCAGCTTTAAAATTATTATATTAAGCATTAAAGTCGACTTTTAGACTTTGTTACTAAAACTTTGCCAAAGAAAATACTGGGACCTTGTGCTGATTGGACCCCTGGTGGAAACACCCTCCTCCCCCCCCCCCCCCCAAAAAAAATGGATATGGCAAGGTCTGGTTTTAATCTCTCCAATATAAATTGGCATTCAACTTTAAGTAACAAAATTATTTTGATTGGTTTTCCAAAGTACTCTTACAAAGTAAAAATGAATTCTTCAGGTTAGATAACTATTTGAAATAAGTTTTTTTCCATTAGAAAGTTAATATTAACAGTACAACTCTGAGGGTCGTGGGTTCGATTCCCATCAAAGTCTCAGCCTACCATATTTTCAGAACTAGGATCTGTTCCAGCTAAGACAGCACTATCCCAAAATAAGGAAAATACTGCCCCTGGGTTTTGCATAAACATGTAATTGTTGATAACAACAAATAAATAAATGGGTTACAAAATTTAAAGCAGATTCCAACGAATTAACATATTCACTTGATGTCCAAAATATAATAATATGTGAACAACAAAAAAGGCATTTCTACATTTTTAGTTTTAAAATTAAACAGGAATATTAACCCTGATTACTAACTGTCATCGTTCAAGTGCTGTTGTTGGAACTTTTCTGGAAAAGTGTTTATTTAAAGAATAATAAATATGGTTATGATACAGAAATTATAGCATGCAAATTAAAGCAAATCCAAATTAAATATTTTGTTTATCACATACATTTATATACAGTTGGCAAGGCATGAACAACAATTCAACATCTATCTCAAACAGCATGAAACAAGTAAAACAATGTTTATACTAAATATGGTGCAGTACAACAATGTTTATAATAAATATGGTGTAGTACAACAATCTTTATAATAAATATGGTGTAGTACAACAATGTTTACAATAAATATGGTGTAGTACAACAATGTTTATAATAAATATGGTGCAGTACAACAATGTTTATAACAAATATGGAGTAGTACAACAATGTTTATAACAAATATGGTGCCGTACAACAATGTTTATAACAAATATGGTGTAGTACAACAATGTTTATAACAAATATGGTGTATGCCTAATTATTGCTATACATCTCAGAATATTACAAAATATGTGCCGTGTTTACTTATGGGGACTATATATCTCAATTATCTTGAAGAGTCAATCTGACAGAAACCAGGTCTGGAACAGTTTATTGGCTCAATCTGACAGAAACCAGGTCTGGAACAGTTTATTTGCTCGATCTGACAGAAACCAGGTCTGGAACAGTTTATTTGCTCGATCTGACAGAAACCACGTCTGGAACAGTTTATTGACTCAAATCTGACAGAAACCAGGTCTGGAACAGTTTATCGACTCAATCTGACAGAAACCAGATCTGGAACAGTTTATTGGCTCAATTTGACAGAAACCAGGCCTGGAACAGTTTATTGGCTCAATCTGACAGAAACCAGGTCTGTAACAGTTTATTGGCTCAATCTGACAGATACCAGGTCTGGAACAGTTTATTGGCTCAATCTGACAGAAACCAGGTCTGGAACAGTTTATCGACTCAATCTGACAAAAACCAGGTCAGGAACAGTTTACTGGCTCAATCTAACAGAAACCAGGTCTGGAACAGTTTATCGACTCAAGTTGACAGAAACCAGGTCTGGAACAGTTTATTGGCTCAATCTGACAGAAACCAGGTCTGGAACAGTTTATTGGCTTAATTTGACAGAAACCAGGTCTGGAACAGTTTATTGGCTCAATCTGACAGAAACCAGGTCTGAAACAGTTTATTGGCTCAATCTGACAGAAACACATTGACAGTCACATGTGGCAGAAGGAGTATTCTGTGCTTGGAGGAGTACTAAGCTAACAGTTGCAAACAAGCTATGAGCAACAGTGTATTTAGTACAATGTCAATTTGCTGTACCAGATCTTATTTAGCTGTCCAATATCTTCCTGTCATGATTGAATCTGGCACTGTCCTGTTCCAAACGGAATCTGACGGAGTGGGGTTCCTCAACAGGCACCGTTTATATTGTCCAATATAATGCCACATCTTATATGATGAGTCAGCAAAAAGCGGTTACCAAGTTTTGATCAATGGCTTTGTTATTGGTCATTCAAGACTAGCCAATCAATATTATTTAATATGTGATTTGATAAAATCTGATATTAGGCAGGACAATGACCCAGAGCTATTTAAAGTTGGTTTTAACCAAGTTGAGTTTATTGCTGAACTTTGTTTGTTTATAGCTTGATGAGGTTTAATGTCACACTGGAGGATAATTCACTTTTATGATGAAGGATTGTCCCACTCTAGCGTAGGCATACAGAGGGAAAGTCAGAGGCAATGTCAATAATACATCCTCCTCCCAAAGTTGCAGTCATCTTGCCAAGGATTACATCTTCATATATCGGAGGGCCAATGCGAAAAATGAACCTATGAGCAGTACATCAAACAAGAACCGCAGTTCCACATTACCAGCCATGGCCTCCAATAATAAAAAGCTTTATTAATGGTGCAATTCTAAACACTTATTAAGGTTAATTTGGACATTCAACGCTTAAAAAATTCAACGTGAAAAATATTAAGATTTATATAAAAAAAAAACACTATGGTGAATAAATACTGATAAAACCATATAAAATATATACCAAACAAAACACAAAATTACAAAGTAAGTACAAACAAACCTTAAAGCACTTCGACCACATAATGCTGAACATATATTACATTTAATATCGAGCTATCCTGCCTTATATTGCAGTGTAAGTAATAATTATCTTTATCAGCCAGTATCTGTCATGGAAAGATGATTTAGCAGACCTTATTTAACTGAGGGCCTCGTGCAGCCTTTAACTTAGTTCGATTGCTTTTTACAACCCATTCTGAATCTCAACTTTGTGTATGTTGTTGTTGTAATGTCTAATCTGACTTGGTTTTCAAGCAAATGATAAAATGTTGACAAAATTATCAACTGGAACTTGTGACCTATGAAGTCCGGCCTTGTGCTATGTTTACAGCAGATACCTTCTACTGAGATGGGACATTAATATACACTATAAATACATTTCCACTATGAAGTGTCACATTAAATTTCATTAAAATGTAATACCATTAATATTACACGATACATATATACAGATTTACTGAACAAAATATGGGGAAGGTGATGGTAAATCAACATTTTTCAGTCCTGCTAATGGTAGGTTACTTTTCCAAATTTAAATTTGTATTAAATACAAAGCATCTTGCTTAATGTGTGTGAATTCAGGCTTCAACCGGCGGGTTTCTGTCAGCTAGAGAAGATATTCATGAGTGGAGAAAAGCCAAATCTAAAGTCTGTTTAGATGTAGATTGAATAAATTTTAACTTTAGATTAAATATATTCAATCTGTACCATTTTCAAGGCAACAAGGTTAAATTCCCAAAGGCAATACTAAACTTTAAAGCAAAAAATATTAAATTTTGTTTGTTTGGATTCATAAGTATTTGAATTCTATAAACCTTGGGTATAACTGGAAGCCTCTTAGTGCAATGCAGGGGCCTACATATTAATCTGACTCCGTAAACTGTCGGATTTACTGATTGATCTTTTGTTTCACAGACCCTACGTCTTTTAAAGTGTAGAGAAAAAATAAAATAAAGTTGAATATTTGCCGGTTGATTTGTATTTTATTTATGGCATTCTGACAGCGAATTATTTTATATTTGTTTTTTAAAAGGTCCACTGATGATGAAAAAGGTTTGATATTAAAATTTGTTTATTAAAATAAGACATTTTTGAATTAGAGTTTCTAGTAGCGATGGTTTTCTGTACGCTTCAAACTGACCATATGTTAAAATAAACACTGGTACATGTGACTTGTTGTATACTGCATTTGTCATTTGACAGCAAAACTTTAAAACAAAATACCAGTTCTATTTTTATTTTCTCCTCCGTCCTTGAAAAAAACACTTTCCATCTGTGAAAGAATTAATAAAATTGTAGTGGCGCAATGAAGATTTGAGACATACAAGAACATATGTTAATTTTATTATGCTGTGTGTTTGCAAACTAATGATCAACATGAAGGATCTATGCAGGGAGATCTATGTCAAAAAAGTACACATTAAATAGTTAAAGTATTGAGATTTGTTGTAGAATAAACAAAGATGAAAACTGCATTAAGGAAAGTTATAATAAACCTATAACTTAAGAGGCACGAAATAAAATTTTAACAGCTGTACAAAAAATACCCTCTTGGGTTACACAAAATGGCACTTGTCCTTGAATACCCATTTCCTTATTTCTTGGCACCCTTAGGGCTTTCTGGGGGAGACACAGGGTGCGAGCCTTTCGAAGAAGTTCGTCGGCTTTTCAGGGACAGACGACGAGCAGTCCTAATAAACGTTTCCGCCGCTAAATTACTAGCACTCTCAAAAACAGACATCTCCGCATCTGCAACATCAAAGATACAAATAAAGCTTGTTTAGAAGAATACAATAATACATTTGGATGATTGATTGGTATTTTAATGTAATATTGGTATTTCATTTATAAGATGGGAACGTACTTCAACGGTATTCATAATTAACCTGTACAACAAAAGTTGTATTGACTGTCATTGACATCATGATTGGACTTGAATGAGGTGTGCCAATTTTGTTTATTAAATGATAATAATGGCGGATTCCATCCCCCACATGAGTGTTTACAATTAAAATGTTGACTTGTAAACAGCAGGTTTATGCTAATGGCACATGAACAAAAGGAGTTCCTTTACACGGCCTAAAAAACAATCTTTTTGTGGGTTTCCATGGCTGTCACTTCACTCATTTGGTGACATTTCCAACCACTTTAGTGAAGGAAACCACTTAAGATGTAAAATGCAACAACCAATTATGGGATACATGGAAAGCACAGGGTACAGACAATTCCAAGAAACCAAAACACATCTGTTCTGTGTTGCTCTTTATTTTTATGTTGATTTGATCAGGGTTTTACGTCGTACTCTTTCAATATATGTGGACAGATTTTCCATTTCTCACTGTGGCTTTCTAGTTTAATGCGGTGGAAAACCGGGAAGAAACCTCATAAACCACCTTTGCGATTGCAGGAGCCACATCAATTGACTCACTCATATATCTGAGATAAACAGCAGACTTGAACCAGTGTGATGTACATTGATGTATGATCAGTAAGCTGGCCAGTGAACCAGTGTGTTGTACATTGATGTATGATCAGTAAGCTGGCCAGTGAACCAGTGTGTTGTACATTGATGTATGATCAGTAAGCTGGCC
>JAQQZZ010047334.1:0-10197 GCA_030265115.1 Mopalia vespertina | reverse complement strand
ATTGTTTACATTCCAATCAGCCCTCTAGATTTAGATCTAACTTTTGTAATGTTATTGTTATCTTCTTCTTTCTTTTTGTCTTTCTTTCACTTTTTTTTTTCTTTCTCCTTTTTTTTTTAGGCCCGAAAGGGGGGGGGGGCGAGCCCCTTGCGCCCCCCCCCTTAATCCGCCACTGTATCCCCAATACTTAACAAGTCCATACGTTAGATTAGATAAAAAAGATGAATCTATTTTGTGTGACTGCAAACATTTGTGCCTTCTCAAAACTGTAAGTTTATCGACAGCTTATTTAATACAAAACAATGCCGTGAGAATTCCAACATTTGGTATTCCTTGAATGTGGAGGTTATCAGAATTGTCATGGGGGAAATGAAGATATAAATTTTTCTTAATTATAAAAAATAATTTGACTCAACTGTATATGTCCATCCTCCGGCGGCCTGTTTTTTGTACGGGGCTTTCCAACCATAAATTCCGTTCTCAGTGGCTCTTTGTTGGCCGAAAATAATCTTGTCCGGATTCAAGGCTAAGTTCTTTAGGCGGTCAAACAGATTTTTTGTCTCTTGAGTTGCATTGGCATCAATTGGCGCAGAAACCGCCAGGCCCAAACACATGGATAGGGCTGTGAGAACCTTGGGTGTCGTCACGAAGAACCTGAAATCAGCAGAATAAGAAATGATTGTCCGGTTATTGAAACAGCGCTTACAATGTTGCCTCAAATTAGACCAAGGGCCGAGGTAATGAATAATTTAATATTTGATATGGAGTTCTCAATCTTAAAAACGTGGGTGGTTGGAGTGAGCTTTCTGTTGCCGTGGAACCCTCAAAGCTAAAGGGGAGCAGGAAGGCGCTTAGATGCGAATACAGTACCATTAGAAATAAGGCCTTCCTCTGAATAAAAAATAATATTGAATCTGTACGGCTTCTTACCACGCCAAAAACATTCTGTCATGGACAGTTCCCAACTGGGAGAGACCCTGCCATGTCCCGCAAAATCTCGTTCTCAAATCGGGAATCGATCAAAACTGAGTAGGCATACTGCTGAGCAATATTCATGTTAACGTGACAATTGACGTAAAGTGGTTGTTTTTTGGGTCGATCTAACCAAGAAGTGTTCAAGGAAGAAGTCGGAATGGTTAAAAACAAGATAAGGTCATTCAATTGTAATATATTGACAGATAAAATGCAGAATCATGGTAGCGTTCGCTTTTTTCTAAAGGTTAGGAAGACTGAAGTAGCATAGCTAGAAGTCGATCTGTTTGTGATGTATCTGGTTTACGTCCTGTGATTGTCCTGTATTTGTCCTGTCTTGTCTTTGTTTGTTGCCAGTGGTGTCGAAGGTGGCTTGCTTTACCCTTTGGGATGGCACAAGGTAGTGTGAGTGAAGTAACCTTATACGTACAGCGTTAAACCCCAATCAAACAAACAGAGAGTCGTCACAACTTTCGTGTTAGTAGCGCTTTCAAATGACGTCCCACATGTGTATCCATTTTGTGGTTGCTTAACAGGTCGCGACTCTAAGGGCCACCTGCAACGACCCCATTTGGACATTTCCATGCCCTCTTTAAACCTGGAAATTAAATCAAGTATTTAAAACTAAATATAATACAAATACTCATTATCGTTGTAGAAAGAACTAAAAGTTGATTCCACTAGATATACATTGGCGGTACTTCCAGGTACCGACATTATAGAGTGCATGCTATACTGACGATACAGCAAGATGCCCTTTTCTTTTCGGATTCTCGTTTTTCGGCGAGTCATTATCCGCGAAATACTTTTTTTTTCACGGAAACAGCGTTAATAAAACAAATCTGACTAGCCCAAATAGTGAATGTATATTTTCTTACCTTTATCCATCCTTTTTAGTGTGTGTTATCCGCAAATTACTGAAAGCCTAACCAATAAAACACGTCTTTGTCCGCCATGTTGTCAAATATATTATTTTGTCCTAGGGGTTCCCCCGTCGCGTGACGCATTTCAAATTTCCTTGAAATGGCGAGCATGTATTAATATCATTGGTGTTTTCGATTGCCTCGTACATTTTCCGCTTGAGCGAAATGCTTTTTTTTCACGGAAACAGCGTTAATAAAGTAAATCCGACTAGCCCAAATAGTCAATGTATAGTTTCTTACCTTTATCCATCCTTTTTAGCGTGTCTTATTCGCAAATTCCTGAAAACTTGGCCAATAAAACACGTCTTTGTCCGCCATGTTTTCAAATATATGATTTTGTTCAAGGGGTTTCCCCGTCGCGTGACGCATTTCAGTTTGCTGTTTAAATGTACGAGGCGAGCATGTATAAATATCATTAGTGTTTTGGGTTGCCTCGTACATTTTCCGCTCGAGCGTCAGACTGCTTCCGGATCACATTTTTAAAATCGATTTAGTGGATACCGTCGAAAGACAACGGAAGAAGTTGATTATAGTTGTTTTTCCGTTCGAAAACGCCTGCTTTATCATGTTTTTTTCGACGAAAACGGACGCATGCTTGTGTTATTAAAGGAAATCATGGCTGAGCTAATTGGCGGTTGTATACTTACATATTCATTCCAGCTTTACAGAGACTGTATGAAGTATCTCGTTACAGTGAGTTGTTACTAAATAAGAGTCTTATATCAGAGGAGCTGGAACGTCTGGGTTATATAGGACATGCGGATAGGGGAAGGGCGTCAACCGGCATCTGATTGGTTGGAGGAACACGTGACCTAACGTCATCATGATCGATCAACAAAACACACCATGCAGCACATGGCTCATCTCGACGACATTATAATAATATGGGTCATTTATCTATTTTAATCTCAACACTGAATTTAAAACTATTAAAATCTGTTCAAACCTGAAAACGGAGACCGAAACATAAACATAAACCAACAAACAAAGAAATAAACTTTAATTGAAAGATATAATAAATTTAATAATGAATTTATATTTTTTATGTTGTTTTATACATAAATTGCATAGAACAGAGAAAGCAGAGAATATTTTCATCAGAAAAAAATCAGATTTAAAAACCCTATAATCGGTTCGTGAAGCCTTAATAGAGGGTTGCTGGTGTCTTTCGATTAACCACGCATCTTTAATACTGGTTCATTATAACTGGTTCTGAATAGAGGTTTACTTCCATTTTTTTTTCAGGATTATTTTTTTTTTAACAATTGACAAATTAGTATTGAAGGGAAAAATGTGAGGTACTGATATCAGGATATCAATTAAGATATACCACAACTGATATCAGGATATCAATTAACATATACCACAACTGATATCAGGATATCAATTAAGATATACCACAACTGATATCAGGATATCAATTAAGATATACCACAACTGATACCAGGATATCAATTAAGATATACCACAACCATATCAATTATGTGTAGACCTATTCATTTATTTACCTCAAGTACGCATTGACTATTTTTTTTAAATTTGTTTACACAACTGACGGCACCCAAACGCGCACAAATTTAAATTTGCATTCATATCAGTTGTTCTCAAATCTTAATACATATAAATGTACCTATTCGCGTGAAACTAAAAACCGGGTTAAAAGTAACATAATCTAATTATTTAATTGCACTGTCCAGACAACCCAGCGAGCACAAGGGGACACGTGGCACATATAAATTCTTATGTAGACAGTACATAACCTCACCAAAATAAATATACATATTATATTATGAACATGTAGTCACTTTTTTCAATCAACTAGTTTCTATGTATCTATACAGTTGTAATTTACCTGAGACCTCCGCATTATTTAACGAAAATTACCGTACACCCCGGGAAATTTCGAATTTGTACAAGTTAGCAGAACGGTCAAATAAGTCCTTACACTCTTCGATAAACGTCAATAACTAATAACGTTTACCGAGAGAAAAATGACGGAAATTTACCGGACGAGATCCTGAAATTTTCATTCCATGAAAATATAAGATGTCCACATAGCCGTATATATATTGCATTAGCCTACACTCGAATAAAACCTAGTGTAGGGTCGAGATGTGGCTTTTCCCGATCGCGGTATGATAAAAGGCCAGGGCTCACTTTCACAAAGCCTCCTTAGGCTAAGGTGACCTTAGCACTGAAGGTGATACTTAAGAGGAAAATTTATCCTCCTTAGACCTTATGCCAAGGGGGCTTTATGAAAGAGGCTCGTGTCCTTAGTTTTGGCCTAAGGGAAAAACTAAGGTCAACTTAGCTTAAGAAAGCGTTGTGCACGTGCGCCCCGTTGGCTACATCTTTGAAAAAACATTATTTTCATTTATTGGCGGTCATTATGACAATTTGTTTTACCCCTGGAGGAGCTTTCAGAAGAAAGTGTCGAGAGTGTGTCTAAACGATTAACGTACTATACCCATGCGGTGAACTGGAATCCTGATTAGGGTTTAACGTCGTACTCAAGGGTATTTCACTTATATGACCACGGATTGCCACTTCACACTGCTCTTGCCTAATTCAGGTGGACAACCGAGGAGAAACTTCGCAAAAACCACCTCCGCGATTGCCGGAGCCACATCGTGTGACTCACTCATATATCTGAAGGTCGACAGACGGACTCGATCCTGTGAACTGTAAATCGAAGTAGGATTAGTAAGCGCACAAGCTACCACTTCTAACCACGATCGCGGGCCCGAATTTTCTATTAGAAACTAATAGAATAGAGACCAAACACATTCGTTATGACAGTATAATTTGAAAAAAATACAAACAAACACTCAAATAACGCAATTTATATGCAGTTAACAGATATAATAAGATCTATTGCAAATTACAACTGTAATGGAAATGGGAAAGCTGATTTCTACATTCATGAAGAATTGAAAATATACAGCAATACTCAGGAATATCAATGATACAATAAAACAGTACTTTTTGTTTAATAATGATAATCATTGTAAATAAGTATACACATGTATGTATTTTCTTCTGTGTTACATATAACTGTTCATTGTGATTAAAACTCACCTTTGAGCGAAATTTGGAAATGCACTTGCCTGCATGCCTATCTTTCTCATCTTAATCACTCTTGCCATTCCTCGGGATGTACACAGGACTCAATGAAAAACTTTTACAAGAGTACATCATTATTCTGAGATGCTTCATTAGTTTCAAAATGATCGGGAATTTACTCATTATATCTGTTTAATGTACGTGAATATACATAGTCTTTTTGATTTGATCGGGATTCCAGATCGGGTCTGGTAGAATAGAACATACATTTAACAAATATTCGAATGTAGGAACCGTGTCCACCAACTAGCTCTGCCTGTGGGTACAAGAACCGTGTCCACCAAATAGCTATGTGTGTGTGTGTAAACATATGATGTCCAAATTATGACAAGAGTCTATGGCATGATGTAAAGTAACTCTTTAAATGGTGTGAAAATTCAAATAGATTTTCACATATGTAAAATAAATTACTTTATTTTACATACGTGAAAAAGAATTTCACATATGTGGAAAAGAATTTCAGTAATGCGAAAAATAATTCAACATATGTGGAAAACAGTTTCACATATGTGAAATTCTTTTCCACATATTTTATCACTTTCATCAAGCAATAGATATCACTTGTTTTAGAAGACTAGTGTCTTCCACTGGCCCTTCCTATCAAATTATCCTTAAGATCTTGCTGGACCCCTTGGGCGATTTTCAGAGTACCTGTTGTATTTAGTAACTTAAGCAGAAGAATATAAATCTGTACCATACATATTCAAAATATATATTTTTGGAAAGCTTGGATACTCAGGATTACATATATGTGGATGTGGTGAAAATACAATTATTATTTCTAAACATATTACAAAATGAGTAAATGTCAATGTCCAATAACGATAAGATAAAATAAATTAGTTGACCGAGTAGAATAATCCTTGAACTAGTAAACGGTGCCTCATTTTAATTTTTTTTTTGATGAGAACGGTCCCAGTGGATTTTTTTGTCTATCCTACATTGGAATGTCTTATAAACATGTAAAATGTAAATTTCAGGAAAATATTCAAAAAAATCAAGGACGAACTTCTAAAAAATGAGACACTGTTTACTAGATCGCATCATGCTCTTTACAATGGTCCAAATTTGAAGTTTCTAACATGAATAGTTTTCTAGAAAATGTAGAGTCAGCCTAAAAATAAAGTGCCAGAAATAGGCAATTAAAGTTTTGCGACTTGAATATATGAACATGGGAAAACTTAATTATAGGCTCCAATTTAACTGTTTGTAATTAAAATTTCGAATTATTTTTTTTCACCAAGATATAGTAGAAAAATGTAGGAATTGGGAAACCACTATATCACAATCCTTTTTTGGAATAACAACAATAAAAGGATACCTATGAAACAGTTTTTTTTTACAAAAGTTGGGATGAAAAAGGTATACTGTATATTTATGACCTTATTGGTGATACAGGTACTAACTTATTAATTTATGAATTTTGAAGGAAAGTATGATGTAACCTGTAAATTTTTAAAATTTGCTATTATATCAAATGCAGTTAAAAAAAAATTGGGTAAGTTTGTTAAAATAATAAAAAGAAGTGTCTTTCCCAATAATTTCACATCCTTTTAATGTATTGTTGAGATTTCATGAAGGATGTAAGCCTTTTTATCAAACTCTTAATACCTCTGATACTTATAAGCCTAAAGCCGAGTAGTGGGAAGCACAGTTAAGCGGTACTGTTATACACTGGGACAAAGTCCATCAACTCCCATTTGTCTCTACTACAGATACTAACCTACGATGGTTCCAATATAGACTTACCAACCGTATTCTAAGCACGATTATTTTGTTATATACAATAGAGATTAAGGAAGCAGATATGCGTGATCTATGTCAAGATGAAAGTGAAACATTGGAACATTTATTGTTTACCTGTGAAAAGACCCAATTATTTTGGGGAGAAATTAGCCATTGGCTTGAAACGATAGCAAATACTGTAATTGTTTTGACACAGAAGATTATATTGTTGGGTATGGAAGGCGTTGATAAAACATTTGATGTGATTATAATGCTTGCAAAACAAAACATATATAAATGCAAATATTTGAAACAAGGCTTGAATATGATCGGTTTTAGAAACGTTCTCTACAAATATTGGACATCTGAACGGCTATCCTATGTTTGTTATAATAAATCAGATGCGTTTAACAAGAAATTGGAAGATTGGCAAGGTCTCCTACCATAATATGAGTGATTATGCTGGTATATATGTTCATATTCGATACATAGAGACTATATGACTGCGTATACTTGAGACTTTGCAACCATTATGCGATATTAACTATGTGTTATATAAAAATAAATATGTCCAAGACATAAAGGTAAGAACAAAATAGTACAAAGATTAAAGATCAATGCCTATATATTGTATGATCTGACATAGATTCTTAAATTGAGCAATCCTGTATACTATATAAACCATTTAATCACACCATATCGTGAACTGTATTACCATGTATAATTGCAAATAGTACGTACATGTAAATGATATGATCAAGTAGTCTGTATGACCATGTGTACAGTGCCCTAATCACTATATATAAGCATAACATGTACTCGAAGTTACTTACAAATGTTATAAACACATACTCGTACAATCTGAATCATAAACCACCATAAACAGTATGACAAGGCTTATACTTAAAAGTTGTATAGGAATACAGTAACGCTACAATTTTCCATTTTTGTCTTGAGAATAAGGGCATAGATACAAACTTTAAGATATTATTACAGCTTACAAATTGTAACCTGTACAATACTTATAAGAATACACTATATGTATGCACATAATCATGTAACCATGTAACATTTTGCATGTCTATGGAATAACAAAAGACTAAAATAAAGGTGGGATTTCGTTCTTTAACAGTTTTCCACAAATTAAATTAAAAATCGCTTGTAACCAATCACCAATGAGTTTGGAATCTTAAAGGTACAGGAGGTAGTATAATTTATTTTCATTGAAACAGGCTTATTTGGAAGACCATTAAAGCGTGGTCCATCCTTTTAAACGAGATAGTCTCGAATGTGAATAAAATTGGGAGCGAAGAACGTGATATGAAGTTTATGTCACATGTGCGTTTCTCCATGTTGTTTGCCATAAGTCTGAGAGGGATTTTGCGTTTGGTAAAGATACAAGTTGGAGACCAGTTTACAAGCCATTGAATGTCCGAATGACTCTAGTAAATGGAATCCTACACAAATCCGCCACAGCTATAAACCAGCTGTAAATTTGATTAAGCATAATGTATGACATTAGTCGTTCCACTTTTTCCAATTATTTGACTTGAAGGAGTTTATAGTGCTCTCTTGGTGTCCCTATAAATTAGACAGACCCCAACAGTCGTTTATGTTCTTTACTACGGATCTGGGAGTTAAACAAGCTATCAGTCGATATATTAGAAAATTCCTTGCAACACAGATGTAATAACGCTATGAGATTAGACTTATTATACCTCAAAAGGTTGAAATGTGTGAACGCAAGACAAGAATCAATACGAATTAAAGGAGAAGACCACCCAAAACCCATATTCTATAAATAAGTAAAACTTTTTGTGTGTCTTACAATACATTAATTTCCATTTTCATAACCTGGTCGTAACCCTGGTTATCATCCATTAAAGAGCAACATAAGTACCAGTTGAGTCATCAAATCATATGCTGCTAAGTTTTCCTGCACTCTGGTTGGTCAGCCAGTTTTGAACTATCCAATAAAGTCTGCTATACACAGGATTTGATGCTTCAAGTGGTTCCGGTGTTCCTCTTTAATGGATAACAACTTGAGTTATGATCGGGTTAGGAACATCAGAATTTTTGTATTGCATTTGACAGAAAAATGTTTACTTATGTAGAAAACACGGATTTTGGGTGGTCTTGTCCTTTAAACTATTTTTTACCAGAGCCCGTCAGACATTTGAATGCAGGTGTGTTATGATATACACACGAATTAGTCTTAAGACTCATTCTCAGAACCCAGACGTTTCGAAATCTATCAACATTACTGCTTTGACGTATTCCAATTCTCCATTTAGTGGGGGAAAGTACTGTCTTAAAAATGGTGTTATTTTTATAAGGGTGGATTTTTTCCGTTCGTCCTTCTTTAAAAAGGTAGCACGAAATTATTTCGTCTACAACAAAGCATGGAGAAAGAAATCATCTATGTCGAATAGCACTAACGAAACATTCTTTATATAACTAATTTTTGCAAACAACTACCCCTATATTTTCCAGTTTGGTTTTAAATTTAGAGCTGATACTATATTGCTAATCTGATTTGGAACGTTGAATTCATGTGCTGATCAACGTGGAAAATGAGTTGATCCATAAACAGGGATAAGCCTATTATATTTTCCCATAATAATACCATTATTTGATTATTGCATTGTAGTAAGGGGAAGTTATGGAGCTTCATTGAGATAGCGCTTGCAGATACTTCAAAACAACAGAGCACGAATTATTCTTAGAGAAGGAAAGCGAAAGCATATAGATGCCATGCTTGTAGAATTAAACTGGCTCACTGTTAAACAGAGACACAATTTAAATATTTTAAAACTGATGTATAAATGAGCGCCCTACTATATCATCCAATGGTATTGAATAAAATAACAATGCGCACAGTGACAATTCGCGGCAAAGTAATAACATTCATGTTTGTCAATGTCTGAGTGAAAGTAAAAAGAACACTGTTTAAATATCGTGGCGCTTCACTCTTCAATAGTGAAAACCGTAAAACAGCCTTTGGTTGAGGATGAATTTTATCATGTTAAAATAAATTATCTTATACATGATTTGAACTCATCTCGTTTGTGATTGAGAAGTCAATTTGCGTTATTTTATAGCGAGTAGGCGTGTTACCAAAGAGCAACATTAATGCTAGTACTAATAAGATTATAAGCTTTAGAAACGATGTCTGTTATTTAAAATATGTCAATGGATTAGTCGCTATTGGGTCGAAATAAAAAGCAAATTTAAACGAAAAAGAGATTCGGAGATTTTCAACTATGGTTTCAACAAACCATTCTATTCCCAATAAAACAGCAATAAATACCAAATGTAGGTTATTTTGTTTAGTTATTTCTAAGATGACGCAATGAAGGCTATTTTGTGTAGTTATTTCTTGGATGACGCAATGAAGGCTAGTTTCTTTAGATATTTCTTGGATGAGGCACTGACGGTTATTTTGTTTAGTTAT
>JAQQZZ010047323.1:0-10197 GCA_030265115.1 Mopalia vespertina | reverse complement strand
GAGCTGCCCTGGGGGCGGGGAGGGCCCCCAGGAAAAGTGGTCCAGAACCCCCATCCCTCATACTACTCAATGGAATAAATTCTGTATCCCTTTATTACTTAAACATGCCTTAAAAGTGGAAGCTACAGACCGTTCTTCTAAAATTCCAAGTGAACAGACAAAAATGGCAGGTTAGCATAGGTTCTTGATTGGCTTTAGCAATTTTAGCGCTACTTAGACGATACGTAGCAGTTTTGCTATATTCTAACACCAATATATTGATCAATCGATCAATCAATCAATAGCAGTTTAAAATTGGAAAATCAACATTTCAGACGACTAATGTTATCTTATTGGAAATTCTATTCATTTACATTCATTTCTTTCCAAGCGAGAAGCCTGCTGATACAGTTTTTTGACATTGTCACTTATGTTCCACCTAGACAATAAATCTGCTGGGAATAATGTTGCAAACAATGCGCGAGTATGCGGTTAATTAGCGTTCCTACCAAAGGGACTGTTTTGACACTTTCTTAGTAGACACTATATATTCTATGTCAGATTACTACATGTAGGTTTGTGCTTGCTAGCAGCTAAACTACAATTTAGCATGGAATCAAGGTAGATCCGCGTTTTCTGAGACCAAAGGACGGGTGATAAACTCAAGTAAAACTTTATTTTAACGTCAAGAAAGAAAGATATATTTTTTAACTAGAATTTTACCTACCTAAAATATTTTTCCTGGCAGTCATCAATTTTACTTTTGCAAAGGGAGATAACTTAAACATGAGAAATTCAATTAAAATGTTATTTAAATGCCATGAAAGAAAGCAGATTATTATAATTATTCTGTCTATGGTATCCAAAAAAAAAAATCAAATATATGTATTCAGAGGCCGGCGACAGATGCAGATCAATTTCCAACCTCTGACAGGGTTGAAATAGGCGGGACATCATGCTAAGGCGAAGGAATTGTCCTTAGGCTATTACCGGCTAGGTGGAGGCCAGCAATATCTATCTCTGCATTAAAATATATACAGGTTATTGCCGTATTGTGTAATCTCTAACAAGTGGCCCTGCTAGAAAATAACATTATAGCAGCATTATAATTATGTTATGGTCTGAAAGTAAATGCATAACTCTTGGTCGACAGTAAGTGTCTGGTGAATTATGTGTGTCACTTACCCTAATAGAAAAACACAAAATGAGTAAAAAAAAATAAAAATTTATAATATAAAAATGGATCTGACCTTATATAAACTACACTTGTCACTCATACAAACCACATACAGTTCACTACACAATTCTCCTTCTTGTTACCGCAAATCACATGTCATATCAATGAATCGGCTATCTAAAGCAAAGAGTCAACGAACTGAAAGCATTTCCATCCGTTTAAAAGATGGCCATGTGGCTTAGGATAGGATGTTTGGAGAGTGACAATGCTGTCTTTTCTTAGTACTGGAGGATAATTCACTTTCCAACTTTTCGAAACAATTCACATGTATTAGTTGTGCCGGTATCAATTATTGTTGGAATACACCGCCTTCATATAAGTGGAATACACTCAAGCACGGCGTAAAATAGCGATCAATCAATTCCATTTATAAGAGCGCCTGTCTGATTGACGACCTTAAGGTTCTCCGTGATACGGCCGTTTCGCGACCGAAATAAAAAGAATCTTCAAAGTAGACAGGGATCATGTGACGACGACAGCGGTATATATTATTTTATATAATAATTTGTATTTTTCTTGAATCTATGGGTCACTCAAAAAAAACAGTCATTTCGTAAATTTTCAGTGACATATCTACATTGCAGTTTGACATCCAATTGAATTTCAATTTTCCAACTTTTTAATTTTGATTGTTGTCGCAAACATTAAGTTTGTTTATTTGTGATTTAACGTTGTACTAAAGGTTATTCCACTCACATGACGATGTGCCAGGCCATTGGGTGAAAAACCCATTTGAACTCCACTGGCAAGACGAGACACATAAAGGACAACCACAAGAGGCAATACAAATATATCACAAACAATTTGGCTTCCTGTTTCCCTTTAGCTCTGAGAGCACCAGGGCAACATGAAGCTCCCCCAACTACCCGTCACACACAGTAAGACATGATTTGCAAAATGTAAGTAGTGTTCTATATGGAAACTTTTTCAACAAGTCGCTACTTTGCTTTTAAAATTAAGAAAAAAAAAATAAATTTGCGGCTTTTCTTGTTCATGTTGTTTCACTTGTAGATAATTAAAAAATGACATAAAATAAAACTTGAAGTCAACTAAGCATTGTTTCTCATTTTGTATTCTGAAAATTACCCAAAATATATTTTTTCATGTTTTAGTGTCAGACGAAATTACAAGATAACTTAGTACACAATTTGTTTCCAAACCATATTAACTCGAAACCAGCTTTTGATACTGCATGTGCATTCAACTTGCAAACAGGGAAATAACTCTGATCCACTGTTTATATGTAAGGCACTGCACCCACATTAAGTAATGAACGCAATCCCTTTATTGTTTCCGTTGTTGTTTGCTTAGGAGACGCGGATCTACCGATCTTATATATGTTCCTCTTTAATAAAAAGTATGCTGAAATAGAGGAATTTGTGTTGCCATAATCTTTGTTTTGTTGTGTTTAAGGTGTAAGTTACCCTCGTATGAGAATGACAGTTATTTCGCCCAAAACCCCGCACACGAAGAGCTCATTAACCAAACAATACCAAACCAGGTCGACGGGAACTCTACATTCGACAGTTGTAACATACTGTCATTGGTTGAGACATCGTCCAATGGTAGTGCAGGTAACATCTCGGTCCCGAAGAAATGCAATCACTGGGTGTACGACAAGACGTACTTTGAATCAACAGCTGTAACAGAAGTAATTTCTCCTTTCACTTTGATATTTTACTCTCTTCCTTATGTTGGTTTTAACTTTTTTATTTCCTGTGTATTTTAATTATGCCTCGTCAGAAGACACCTCTATTAAACGATCAATACTCATTCTGAACAATTAAGCTGTTGTCGGAAAACTTTAATCCATTAGTTTAATTTGTTTTCCCACTTTTGTTATTACACATGCGGCATGGTATTGCCGGAAATACACAGCTTGGCTGCTGGTTTTACTGATGACAACCAATAAGCGATCGAAGTGTGACAAAGGTTACAACTCTAAAATACATAAACATGGTTTTTGTGACACCAAACTTCATTTTGTTATAAAAAGATAGCATTTACTGTTTTTAAAACGTACTTTTGTATATGAATTTGGATTCTACCTACCGCATTCTATATTTATTTGGAAAATGTCGAATATTTGTTCGATAATTTGTACGGCGTTTTTGGTCCAATTTAAAAAAAGTGTCTTTATTGTGCTTCAAATATAAAAATCAAGATTGTAACTCGCACTAACGGTAATTCGCTAGTTAATAATTTGTGGATGGTTGTTTTAAATTATATAATATTTATCTATATATCTTTATCTATATATCAACGCCCCTTAACATATATTTTAGAAGTAAAGACCGTAGTTCAAATGCTTATTAAAATACTACTTTTCGTTCAAATCTTACACGTTTATCTGTTTTCCATTGGTCCTAGATGGATTTGGTGTGCGATAGGAGCACGACCAGATCCCATATTTCAATGGCGTTTATGCTTGGAAAGACCATTGGAGTCTTCACCATGGGGTTATTGGCTGACATGTAAGTTATTTGATCCAATATGATGATTACACAAAAGGATATTCTAACATTGTATTTGTTTGATAGACTTTTTTAAATTGATTTTGCACTAAATTTACATGCGAATTAACATTTAATGTATACTTTCAGATCTAATTTGGACATGACATCAAATAGTTATGTCCGTGTACATATGTTTCATGTATAGCAGCTTACGCGTTATATGTTCTTAATTCTGTAGAATTGGCCGCAAGAAAGTGTTGATAACATGTGGAGTTCTATCAATAGCTGCCACAATGGGAACTGCCTGGATTGCCGAGCCGATTGCTTTGGCTATTGTCTCTGCTTTTTGGGGGGCGTTTGCAACTTCTGCCTACACGTGCAGCTTTGTTATTGGTAAGGCGGGCTTTTTAATAAATATTAATGAAATACATGTTGTTTGATTTAAAAACAAAACCCAAAAGACAAACAACAACAACGAAAAAAGTAAGTAAACGAGTAAACTTTATAGAGGTTGTTCGTTTACTCATATACAACCGTAAGTTTAATAGATCACTCATATCTTGTGTTTTAACAGTTTGTTCTTGTCTGACTATCAGTGTCTCTGTGTTGTTCTTTTTCTCATATACAACTGTAAGTTTAAGAGATTACTTATATCTTGTGTATCAACCGTTTTTTCTTATCCGTGTATCAGTGTCTGTGTGTAGTTCATTTGCTCATACTATTCTGCGTTTTTACTTTTGAGTGTTATTCGTTTGCTCCTGTACACTGTTCGTTAACTGCTGTTTTCTCTCGCTATATCCTGTGTATCATTAATTTACTGATGTGTGTAATTCACCTGATTCTGTTTTCTATTTGATTGTGCCGGTGTTGGCCAGAACTCTTTTCCTCCTATGTACCATTCGTTTGATCATGTGTACAGTTGTCACCTCATGATCGCCTTAAGGTGCATTCTCATGGTGAGATTTCCAGTAAAGATTTCACGGGATTCCTGTTATTTGGAGAACTCTGATTTGTCGACTATTTCGGTTTTTTTTCTCTCGACCAATAAATATGTCACAAATAAGGGAAATCCCCTTCAGTCGTAACTCTAAACGGCGTCCTATCCGTGCTAAGTTCAACTATTTGTATACTTCGGTATATTCGTTTACTCATGTGTAGATATAGTTTCTCCGATCCATATGAGGGTTAAACGAGGTCGCCTAGACTTAATCAGGTTCTGTCATGAGGACAATATTTTATATAGTGAGACAGAAAACCGGAAGTTCACATTAAACAAACTTTCAGGACATTAATACTTTAAGTAACTAGAGTATTTATGTTTTAGGAATGGAACTGACAGGCCCGAGTAAGAGATACCTGACAGGGACAATTTTAGATCTGTTTTACGCATCTGGAGGTTGCATAGTAGCAGGGGTTGGGTTTCTCTTTCGAGACAGGAATATTTCACTCAGTGTTTTGACTATACCAAGCATATTGCTTATATTTGTAATGTGGTACGTATTAGATTAATACATATGTGGACGTAGATTGTAGTTCCAACCATATTGCTTATTTTGTTTCATGCTAATACATGTAACTTTAAAAGGATGATTGCATCAATATAGTACGGGCATTGGACAATGTGCCTAAATTATTTCCTGCATGCTTCTTAACGTAAATCTATTGTAAGACAATATAAACTAATGGAACACTGTTTCGAATATATGGAAATATTAGACATGTATTAAACGATGCGTAACGATTTTGTTGGTTCTTGCTAATTTAAACCGGACTTATGTTTGTACTAATAATATGCCGAAAACTTGGGTTCTTCAAATGTTAACCCTAAGTTGCAGCGGATAGCACCATATTATACAGGTTCGGTTTGAGTTGGATAATCTCGGGTATAGTGGCATGTACAACAACTGGATCCTACCGTATATGTTCATCGGAATTATGTTGTTTTAAACTTAAACATTGATTGGTACTATATCCCCCATCTGTCTGTATATTTAAACACAGGATTATCCCCGAATCCCCAAGATGGCTGCTGCGCGTGGGCAAAAAACAGGAAGCCATGGAAATAATCGCGGAAATGGCTAAGGTTAATAAACGTGAAGTTCCCAAATATTTACTGGATGTGTCAGAACAAGTTGAAGATGTCAGCAAGGAAGATTTTACCTTACTCTTTAAATCTTGGAGCTTGATGTGGAGATATTTGATCATCTGCTTCAACTGGTAAGAATCCGATCCATTCTTTTAATATTTAAAGCGAAATTTATCTTGAGAATTATATCACGAACAAGCAAATTTTGTGCTTGCATTCCATTGCTCCGATCGGGTCTAACTGAGATTGGTTTCCCAAACTACAGGAATGTCACGCTTCAGGTATTGCTGATACAATACTGAGAAATATGAACTTAAATTTTGCTTTATGAAAAATATTGAATAATGGAATTGTAAAGCTAACCATATGTATCTTTAATGGTGTTATAATACTTTATTTTGGACAGCATTTGTTTTCTGACGGATGCTCCATTCTCTTGGCTCGTGTTTTTTCTCTTGTGCGTGACTTCCAGCTACATCGTTTTTAGTCTCTCTTACCGACAAAATTCTATATGGTGCTATAGGATTTTTGTTTGGAATCCTTAAGGATCTTATTGGATCATATAGGATTCCATACTGAAATCCTATTGGATTTTATAATTTGCCTATAGGATCCTCCAGGATTTTTCTGTAAAGGCTGCCTCATGGTTTTAATACTTATATTTCTTGGTCCTTCTGCTCAAAGTTCTATTAAATTTAATCCTCTATAAGATATCACGTCATGTTAAGGTCTAGCTCTAATCGTCCATATAACCTGGTGTTAGACTAATCGCTTTCAGAGCCATATTTTATGCTGCTGGTGGGTGTAGCTGTAGTACTGGAAGGGAGAATTGTCATGCTTTCCACTTCGTTAATGCAAAAACTAGAAAGAACGTAGGGAGTATACCTGTAAGTAGAGTGAATTACGTGAAATATCACAGATTACAGGACGTGACTAACATGCCTTATACTCTTAGAAATAATGGTTCTTTGAGGGTTCTTCATAGAAAGGATGGTTCTATATGGAACCAGGATGGTTCTTTATGGAACCATTACGACAAAAGCGGTTCTTTTATATAAAAAAGGGATAAATACTTGGAACAGTTCCTGTGAGAGTTCCATACAGAACCAAAAAGGGTTCCACCAGAGCGCTAAAGGGTTCCATTAGAACCATATTTATCCATGAGTGTATAATAGTCTCCAAGGTGTAACCGTTGTATTATTGCTAAACTGCCATTTGTCCTTTCAGGTTTGCCGTTAGTTTGTTGTATTATGGTTTGAATCTTTTGAGTATGGACACAGTGGGTAACCCCTACTTGAATCTATTCCTATTTTCACTGATTGAGTTCCCGGCTTACCTTTTAGACATGCTGATGTTGAAGTTTTTTGGCAGGAGATTTGTCATGTGTTTTACCATGTGCATTGGTGGTGTAGCATGTATCTGTGCTGTCTTTCCAGTTATTTTTAAATCTGAAGGTATAGTATTTATTGAGCGTCAAAAAAAAAACCATGCAGATCATTTATTGTCAATATAAATTTCATATTTGCCATTTTAACTTAGATTTAATTGACTTACAATTCTTGACACGTGGTGTAATTCGTAACGGTAATCACTGAAAACACATATAATTTGCAATCTGTCCAAGACATCCATAAAGCTGTTATTGGATAAAAGCTATCAAAAATTGATACTTAATAAAGTATAGTAACACACTCCGATTAAAGATAATGAATTCATTTTGACACAACGTTTCGGTTTATTGATCAAACCATCATCAGGAGTAATTTTGACTAGAGCAAACAGGTGAAGAAAATAAACATAATATCTTAAGTTTCAAATAACCATCTTAAAAATTACATAATGTCTGTATCATTAAAGATCTAAACACACTATCTCACATTGACCCAAAGATAATCACAGGTGATAACATAAGTAGCTTTGATGGCAAGAGTTTAGGATTGAGGATCTCGCCATAAAAGCTACATATGCTACACATGTATTCATTAGTTCCACTGATAATTTTAACATAGTACACAAGTAGCGCAACTCCGAAGAATGACACACTCATTTTGACAGAATATTTAGGCTTTATTTTGCCATCGTCAGCAGCGAACATAGTAGTGACATGTACAAGAATATATAGGAATTATAATAGAAGCCAGACAATGAATCAAATAAACATACATATAGTATTTTCGTTAAACATACATATATATAATTTTGCTATGTATGTATGTTTGTTTGATTAATTGTCTGGCTTCTACTATAATTCCTATATATTCTTGTACATGTCACTACTATGTTCACTGCTGACGGTGGCAAAATAAAGCCGAAATATTCAGTCAAAATGAATCTTTCATTCTTCGGAGTTGCACTACTTGTTACACATTTATCACCTGTGATTATCTTTGGGTCAATGTGAGATAGTGTGTTTAGATCTTTACTGATACACAAACATTATGTAATTTTTAAGATGGTTATTTGAAACTTACATGGTATTGATTTCCAGCCTTTTCAGCGTTCGATCAACCACGGTTAAATATATATATATATATATATATCTATATATATAAGCAAATTTTTCTCTCTTCATTTAATCAAAAAATATATATATACTACGTTTTGTTTAATTGTTTAGGACATGGGGATTAAGACGACGGGAGACAAACTGCATATTTTTTAGCCTATTAACAAACCATTAAACTATATGACAACTTAGTAGAGTAACAATGTTTTTAAAATAAACCGAAATATTGAATCACCATGTATCCATGTGTATCTTTTATTGGAGTTGTAAGTTTACTCTACTTTGTGAAACTCATCAGTGGGAATAATTCTATATGACAACTTCTACGCTCTTTTTTAAAAATATAAGATATATACAACATCATCTTCATTTCACAAGTCTCGTCCTGTTTTCTGTTGGTTTCTTTTGTTCAGAATCCACGGCCGCCATCTTGGTGCTTGAATTAATCGGGAAGCTGTCAGCTGCTATGTGCTATTCAACGGTATACACATTCACCGCGGAGTTATTACCTACCGCGTTTCGAAGCCGTGGACTTGGTGTCTGTTCGGTGTGTTCAAGAATTGGCGGCATGCTAGCGCCTTATATCGCCTACAGTGTAAGCCGACGCTACTTTGTGTTTTATTAAAACTAACTTTGGTTTATGATGAAAATTAACTGCATGATTTATCCTTGTCCTTCGTTGATAAGGAAAGTATAAATTTTCGCACCACTGAATATAAATTAATATTATATTTTTGCCAAGCTTACCTAGCCATTATCTTGTCGTATTGCACGTGACTGACAATGCAGAAGTTTTTCTTAAATACTGTAAGTGCTGCCTCCTCCGTGTAAATACTGTGTACTAGGACTACTACTACACATTGGGCCAACATATGACTGTATTGTCAGTTGGTCGTTGTAACCCTTTTTTCGCATACATGTCACTATTGTTTATCGGGTTACTTTAGTATAGCTTGCAATTAGTCACATTTGTTCAACGGAATATACTCGATATCTTACCAAATTGCATGGGATTTGACGTAAGGATTAAGATCGGAGTTAAAGTCCATATTCATTAAGGGCCCACGCAGTGTTTTGATGGTTGGCGTATTTGAATATACTAATCCTATTGTGTAATGCTCACAGGTTCCATTCCCCTAGTCGACCCAAAGGTATAGGAGGTAGTCGGACCAGGTGATTACCACGAGATTTCCTCTCGGTTTTCTTGCTTATTTATTTAAAGCACAATAAGAAACGTACAAACTGTCCTCCTATAAGCAACATACTTTTGTGTACAATGTTAAACCCTATTCAAACATACAAACAAACAAACAAATAAGCAGTCATTACATTGCAAAATTACATCCTATGCTTTGAGATCTCAGAATCCAATGCTTTGTAATCTAGTCTTACTGTTTCAATTGTAAACAAGCACTACCCTGTTTTTGTTTTTGATTCGGCAAAGAATCAAATCATATTGACCAACCCATTAATAAGCCAAAATAAGCTATTTTAATCAAGCCATGTCCATTCACGTGATCTTGCCAAAGCATGGAGTAGCATTGTAGCAAAGCAGCTACTGTAATGGAAATGTAATTTATTGTACAAATTAGGGTGGACATAATGGTACTGTTTTTGGTGTGGCTTTTCCTGTCGTGTTACTTGGATCTATCGCTACAGTGGCGGGTCTACTAAACATCTCCTTACCAGAGACTAGGGGAAACCACCTACCGGAAACCGTGAAAGAGGCAGAAGCTCTAGCACGTAGAGGCTCGAAGAAGAAGTAAGATCTTTTTTTTTTTTACGTAACGAAATGATAAACATGGCTCCGCTTGTATGTATATAGTTTCCTAGTACTTGCAGCTGATTTATTGTCATATATACTCAGTCAAAAAAGAAACTTCACACTCATAAATTTCTAAATAGTTTCTTGAAACTTAATACAAGAGATATT
>JAQQZZ010047312.1:0-10198 GCA_030265115.1 Mopalia vespertina | reverse complement strand
TAAATAAATAAATAAATAAATAAATAAATAAATAAATAAATAAATAAATAAATAAATAAATAAATAAATAAATCAATAAATCAATCAATCAATCAATCAATCAATCAATAAATAAATAAATAAATAAATCAATCAATAAATCAATAAATCAATAAATCAATCAATCAATCAATCAACAAATCAATAAATAAATGAATTAAATAAAAGTAATCAACCCAAATAATAAAAAAAAAAGTTGACTTAAAATGATCAATATCTTAGTCTCGATATAACGAAGAAAATGTTACTTCTCAAACACTTTAGAATCGTACGCCAGTTTGGGTTTGGGGAAAGTCAAGGAGTAAATGGTCAGAGCGGACTAACAATGGTGAAATACAACATCCCCAAACACATGTCTTTATTTACGACAAAAAAGCAGGTGTCCGTAGCCTGTGTGTTTGATTTAGCTTTAACCTCACACACACGAGTACAGGATGTCCACTTCTTATTTGGTCTTATTTAAATAAGTTGAAAAACTGCGAGGAAACTATCCAAAAACTTCACCAACGATTGCCCGAGTCACTTCGTGTGACTCCATCATATATCTGGACCCGACTGGCTGCCTGGAACCTGTGAGGAGTACATCAAAGGATGACCAGTGGTCCGACACGCTAGCCACTGTTCCACTGCTGAAGATCCAGGTGTCCGTATTAAGTTACAGTGTGTCATACCCACATGTTTCATATAATTAAATACGCCGAAATAGATACAGTTTGTTTACTAATATAATATTTTGTGATATTGTGATAAACGTTGTGTTTTGGGTCTACGACATACATTACATATTCATTTAAACATAACTAAATTATTTACGTTTGAATTAAATAAAATGGCTGGCTGCAAATCAAAAAGCAGTCGACTAAAATGTTTTAGTCATAAGTAAATTTATGGGAAATAAATAAGACATTAATATATATGAGTCTAACAGCATGAAAAGTCATTTAAATTGGGATACAGATATGGATATTCTCAGGTGACATCACAATCAAGCAGTTTATGCACAATTTAAGTTTGTCAACAGTATTTACTGTTTTATTTCATTGTCACAAAATTGAAAACAAAATAACATAAAAATATAAATATTTTATATAAGAAACAAACTTATTGATTAAAACACAACCTAATAACAGGGTTAGTGAACAGTTAAATTTGTCAATCTAGAAGGCAAAAAAAAAAATAAATAAAAACCCCATACACTCGACAACTTATCATATAAAATACAAACTTATCGATTGAAAAACACCTTAGAAACATTGTTATTTCCCATGTCAGTAAACAGTTAAATTCTCTAAATAACCCTCATAACAACGTGAAATTCTTTTGGACTCAAAAACTTTGTCTTCAGAAAAAGGGATTCAGTAATTTGACAGTAAATGACAGCGACTTGATGTTGTTCTTGTAGCTACTTGGTGTGCTTTTTTCTTGTTGTCGTTGAACGTAAAGTGTCTAAAAAGACTAAATTAGCAAGTTCACAGAGAAAGGTTCGGAGGATCTAGAATATCTTGTTGACATCGTGACTAGAACATGAGGTACTTTATTACTAAGTTGGCTTGACGCAGGCTGTAAATACAAAGCACTAAAATCCTTTCCAATTGGCATGAACATTGCCTTTGTATAAAAACGTATATTTGTCTTCATTTAAGTATTTATTTAGATGCTAAAATTGACTGAAGAACAGTTAGTGGCCAATGGACGTAAATGCTTTCAGATCAAAGCAACGAATGCAGATGGAACGAAACTTTTACATGTTAACAAACATCCCATTAATTGTTTGTTTGTTTGTTTGACTGGGGTTTAACGTCGTACTCAAGGGTATTTCACTTATATGACGACGTGCTAGCCCAATGGATGAGGGAAACCACCCTTCACACCACTGGCAACAAACAAAGACAAGACGGGACAAATAAAGGACACAAATCAGAACGCAATACAGACACCACAAACAGATCGCTTCCTGTTCCCCTTTAGCTCTAAGAGCACCAGGGCAACATGAAGCTTCCTCCAACCACCCGCAAAATCCCATTAAAACCATACATAAACAGTTAAGCATATCTTATGCAATAATTCTTATACGCTCTCATGGTTTGGTTGTGGTTTTGCATCATACATATTTTTTCACTATTTTATTAATTAATTTATTCATCTTTTGTTAGATGAAAAATTATTAAATCTTAATTACAGATCATTTGTCAGCATTACTGTGTTAAGAATACTTGGCCGGAGCACCTCACTCTGGTTTCTGGCATATAAATGCACATAGTGTGCGAAATAATTCCAAAAGAGGCAGACGTCATTATGTTTACCTCCTTGACAAGAGCTCTACAATCTGGTGACCAAGAGGCGGAACATACATTTATTTTGTACTCCGTTTCATACTTTCTTAAACACTTCGTAACCGTCGACATGGAGCACAACTCAGTGGAGAATAGATGCTTCTAACCTCTTTAATTGATAACTTTCTTCAAACCCCCGGCATATTGTTCATGTAAAGCGAAATCCAATGTGATTACGATGAACTATCTAAACCTAGTCACCAGACTTTCAAATCCTATACGTTGAAGTTCGCGAAATATACGAGATTTCTGTTTACATGAAGTATGTACCTAACCTAGCCTGTCCTCTCCGCCAAATATTGTCAATTCTTGAACGTTGTTTGAATGCGTTGCCGTCATGTATGTCAAATACCTTAAAGCACGGCGTAAAACACCAATCAATCAAATAGTTTGGATGATTTGGCGAGGGTACGCAGATGTTGGACGAAGACGCAGATATGCAAAGACAGGTGCGAATATTTATTGCGAAGGTGCGAACATGTGGATAAGATCATGCTGGACGAAGGTGCACACATGTGGATAAGATCATGCTGGACGAAGGTGCGAACATGTGGATAAGATCATGCTGGACGAAGGTGCGAACATGTGGATAAGATCATGCTGGACGAAGGTGGGAACATGTGGATATGATCATGCTGGACGAAGGTGCGAACATGTGGATAAGATCATGCCGGACGAAGGTGGGAACATGTGGATATGATCATGCTGGAAGAAGGTGCGAACACGTGGATATGATCATGCTGGACGAAGGTGCGAACACGTGGATATGATCATGCTGGACGAAGGTGTGAACATGTGGATATGATCATGCTGGACGAAGGTGCGAACATGTGGATAAGATCAAGCTGGACGAAGGTGCGAACATGTGGATAAGATCATGCTGGACGAAGATGCGAACTTGTGGATACGATCATGCTGGACGAAGGTGTGAACATGTGGATATGATCATACTGGACGAAGGTGCAAACATGTGGATATGATCATGCTGGACGAAGGTGCGAACACGTGGATATGATCATGCTGGACGAAGGTGCGAACACGTGGATATGATCATGCTGGATGAAGGTGCTAGAATGTGGGGACAAGATTAAGACCGAAATACAAAGATGCGGGGCGATGTTGCTTGGTGAGAATGCGATGATGAGAAGATGCGAGGTAAATGTGCGAAAGTGTACACTTTTGCGGGTCACCTTCGTCTCGCATGTAGATGCAAACATGTTTCACGTGATCCACCGAACTACTTTTGAGACGTTATTTACTTGGCGGATGTGCCGTTATTTGATACCTGAAATTTCGTCATTGTTGGTTGGTATTCACCGACTTATTTTAAAGTTATTACACAAGGAGAACATAAGACTGCTTTCAACAATAAGAAAGAAAGCCAATAAAGGAAAATCAAGGAGAGTAACTATAAACACTGTAAATACAGTTTGCAGTTTGAATCACATTCTTGTTAAATATGCAATTATATACTTACAAATAAAATGTCTAATAATTGTGTAAAAATTTCAGAAATTATTTATTCATTTTGAAGTAAAGAAAAACAAACGATAATGTAGGCGGTTACCTTTTTGGACGTTTAGCTGGAGTTTGTTTATAGAACGTTGTGAGTCAATGGCTATCCCTATGAATGATTTTTTTCTGGTAGTGAACATCTGGACTTCAATAATACTCTACTTGTTGATGGCCATTTAGGTCCAGACTTGTTTATAACTATTTTTGATGTAATACAAATTTCATATAGGTGTTAGAATAACAATTATTTAATTTCCAATACGACAGCTACGTTAACATATAAATGATTATCTTGATGGATGGTAATAGGCATTGGGTTTTCTTTTTACAACAAAACAGCAAAAAACAGGAAAGAAACTCGTTTAATTAATAATAATGGCAAACCAAACGGATCTCAAGATACATGACGTTAGATTGTTTTACGCTAATACGTTAACACTCACCTTTTTTGCTTTTTTGGCTTTCTTTTCTATACCATTTAATTAACGTGTGTTCACGCTTCATGTTTGTTTGTTTGATTGATTGAGCTTTATAACGCCGTACTTAATGTCATTTTACTCACACGATGGCGTGTCAGCTTAATGGGTGAAGGAAACCACCCTCGACGTCACTGGCAAGCAACAAAGACAAAGCAGGACAAATACATGATAGTCACAGGACAATATACAAATAAATCACATCCAGACGGGCCCCACGCTGCCCCTGACCTTGAAAGCCCCAGGGCAACAGACAGCTTCATCCCAAACCTCCGCCACGCTATAGGAGCATATCTGATATATCAAAATATCAAAGCCATGCTCGTGCACTTAATCCGGACCTACTTGACTTCTCAAGGTGAAATACCCGTGAATCCATCGATCCAAAACGCCCTCCGTAACTGTTTTAGCCATTACCTAACCACCAATTAAAAACCCTTTGAACACAGACTCAAACTCTGGCATCTATATGTCTACGCACCACAGATAGGTCTATCAAAGCCACGTGATAAAGAATTTAAAATGTAAAAATTGGCAAAAGGGGAACAAAATAAAATTGAGCAAAACGTTGATTTTAACAATAAGTAAGTTAATAGAGAGCTGCATTTAACTGCAGTTGTATGCATCATGTTCTAGTTCCGGTGTATTTATACCGTTATAAATTGCCTATGACGACCAGTCAATGCACGGCAACTTGACGAATATCACTACACAAAATAGTCCTGCTTTGTGACTAAACCGTCTATCCGACCGCTCAGTGTTTAATCGGATTGGTTGGAATACGAGGTAATTACCAATATAATCTCACTGACTCATTCATAAGAAAGACCACGAGATACGTTTTTCAGGAATTTGACCTGGTTAACAACCTAATCCAATCTTGATTTTGGACGCCATCATCCAGCGTCGTTAAGCACCAACTATTTAGTTTAAAACAATTTACTTGTCAGACCTAGCGCTAGAATCTCAGTAACAACTAACTTTCTTTTAACGTTGGAGATTTTTCTATTTTTTGTATCTATATTTGTAGCTCAGTCAGTACGAGTACTGTCCCTCATAGCCAGAGACCTGAGTTCGAATCCCGGTGAATGCAAGCAAAGTGTTCTTTCTCGGCAATAAAAATATGTTTTGTACATTTATGTTGAATTGTGCAATATGTACCTCTTTAGGACAATGTCATGCGTCTTGGTGAATATCCAGAAGTACTGCGTTCAACCTAAATCAAACAAACAAGACAAATTATTTTCTAAGAAGGAGCAAACCACATATCCGTCGGTCATTTTGTAACCATAAAGTACCACCTAGCTTTTCAACGCAGACTGCAACTTTGGGATAAACTCGTGCCATCATTCTCTTCCCAGGAAGTCACGAGACAAAGCTCTACTTTTAGCCACAGTTACGAAAAAATCCAGCAGCCTTATAATTTGAAAATGTGATATGTGGGTCAACATAAAATGGAACAACTTTTTGAATTAAGAATTAATTAAATTTGTTAGCATCTTTAAAAAAAAGAATTCCATTGATCTACAGCTGAATGACACCATATAATAGTCTCGGTGTATTTATACTGATATATTTGCCTAGCGACGAGTGCACTATTTTCGGTAATTTACCGACAATTACATTCAAAACGTTCTACATTGTACATTCAAAACAGCTCCTGGTTCATGACCAAGCGATCTATACGCAAGTCATGGAAGTAAGACGGCAACGGCTTTAATCAAGTGTCAGTCCCTTTTATGGGTGTGTTTATATAATAGACAGTTCAACGAGCGAATGAACATTTGTACGTTAGAGCAGACGTTATTTCCGTCCTCTGGTCTGGCCATTCTTTTCTGGCTTCTCAGACACGTTATCAGGGTCTATTATATTCACAAATACAACTTTGTAATTAGCGACATAGTACGGCGAGATATTAATTTCCATCTGTACCATAAGCATAGGGAAACATATATTATTTCGATTTAATCATAAGTATTCACAATTTTGTTTACGGGGAATGACAGATTCATGTTTTACGCTCGTACATTAATGAGCGTAAAAACAAATGTCTTAATCTGCTTTATTCATAGCGTAAGTGTGTTTTAGTGTCTAAAAAGCATACGTTTTGGTGTATATTGTTGTAGATGCATTCTTTGTGTATAATACTTGTTATCATCTGGCGGATTAATATTAGTTTACAAGCTCTATACTCTATTGCGTTGTCAGGGGTTTTGTGTCCGTGTGTTTACAATGTATCTGTTTGATTTATTATTTGTTTCTATTATTTTTTCTAGCAGGTGGTTGGAGGGAGTTTCGTGTTTCTCTGGTGCTCTCTGAGTTAAGAGGCAACACTAAGCCATTATGTTTGTTGTGCTTCCTGAAATGCGTCGTTTAGTTTTCCTGTAGTATCTTTGTTTGTTATCTGTGATGTCGAGGATGGTTAACTTCACCCATTGGGCTGGCATGCCTTCATACGAGGGAAATAACTTTAAGTACGATATTCAACCCCAATCAAAGAAACAAACATACAAAATCTAACAACGCAAATAAGCGTGAAAAAGACCATTGCGTTTTGTACATAAATGTCACATTTCCTTCAACTGAAACATTAGCGTTGCTATTCTACAGTTCCACTATGAACCATAATCGATATGACACCGCGTACGATTATGTAGTTTCATAGATATTTTATGCCATAGAAATACACAAATTCTTTGATAAGCCTTATCTAGCTTTATTCCTGACAGATACCCTAAGGAAATCGAAGAATGTGGATTGCACTGAGCCGAAGCATCGACTCTTATTTTAAAGTTTTTCTTCGACTCACCTATAAAATATCGATTGTGTAGATAAGCCTACGTCCAAAAATGTATTAAAAAGCGTTTAGCACGAATTAACTTTAAAACGTGACAAACACCTACATGTGCAAACTTGCGTCAAGTTTACTGATAATAAATACGATGCAATCATTTGGCTTATGATCGTATCAGAAGAAATAAAACGCTCGCTGCATTGCTCCCTACAGAACAATTTCTAACTTGTCCAACACCTTCACATCAACTGACTATTACCTGTTCATAATCGCAAATTCGTCATGCTGATTAGTGTAAAAAATAACCAACGTCACCATTTTTTAAATGGGATTTATGTCAGAAAGTTTTAATGCTGCCAAGTTCTGAGAGTCATTCATTCTGTTATCAGGAGAACAAATTTACAGCCCCCGTTTTGATTAACTCCCCGCTATTAAACTAAGCCAGTTTATGAATTTAATTTGAAAACGAGGTGGCATTGTATGTCAGAACGCACGTGAATGTTTTTAAACAAGTACTTTAAACTCGTGGATTCTTTAAAAAATACAAAGCTTGTCACTAATACTTGCAACTCAACTGGCAATTTTCACCAATCTTTTCCGTTTTCTCAGGGACCCGTATAGTAAAACGTCAGTAATATAACCAATTTGTATGTCCAACAGCTCAGATAAGTTTAACAGTAATGCTCTAACCCATACAGCAACATTGCACAATATAATTTGCATCTTCAAGTAATTTGCACAATAACACATGTAAATGTCCTGTGTGACAAATCCTGAATCCATTTGATTGCGAATTGGTCACCCGTGAAACAACTGTTCGTGTATACAGACCGCACTCCTATTGACTCATATAACAATATACACAGTCTCTATGGCCTAAAACATGACATTCTGGTAGAGCATAATTGCTATAACTGGTCTTTGGAATCATGTAAAAACATCGCGCGAAGAACAGATGATCGATCCCAAAACGATTGCTCAATGAAACAAACGCAATCACGAACAGCGCTGTTTAGTGTGTTCCCCTTCAAATTTATCTACGATTACTTTATATTTGTATGTTCTTGTAGATGTTCTCTAAATAATGTGAAAATTGTATCTGCACAATGTCGGTATCTCGTAGTTTCGATTTCAAAATATTATACCACAGTGCTCGATTGATTTTTGTTTCTTTTACAAAGAGAATATTAACGGTATTTTTCGTTATTGTGAGATAACACTTTCTTAGTTTAAACAGATTCAAGTTCAGAAAATTGTGCAGGATGAAACCCGTCCGGGAATCAAACCCACGACCCACAGAGTCAGGCACCGAATCGCAAGCAGTAAATGTCGGCCACCCAGACTATACTCTCGTCCAAAATTCAACCTGATACACACGCCGCACTTATTTATCTCATCCATTTTAACCATTGTCCTTCAATTTGGCATTTTTGTTTCAAAAGAAACACTTCAAAGCTAGACAAAAAAAACAAAAATTTAAGAGGGCTATACGAGTTTGAAAGTGAGAATCTTTTGATAAAAGATTAATGTGTACGACGTAGAGAAAGACTCGTAGGTCTAGAAGTATGTCGTATTTTAAATGATCTGCCTCAAGTTACTTTGCAAAAACTCGACCATATTAAAATAAGGTAAATACACATAGTTGAAATTCCAAAGGTGAAACACAGAAATCTGTGGCAACCCGCGCGAGTTTGTGTGCACCGCTCTAGCGTATATGTGCGTCAGTCGCCCGAGCGCGTGTCTGTCAGTCAATCACGCTCGTGCGTGTGTCACTCTCGCGCGTCAGTCAGTCAGTCGCCTGTGTCAATCACTCGCGTGAGTCCCTGTGTCACCCGCGAATGTGTCAACCCCGCACTTGTCACTCGCGTATGTTATCCCAAGCGCACTACTTGTACACGTTTCCTGTTTAACATCTGTGCGTGCTACCTGAACGTGTGAATTAAGATGTTTCTTGTTTGTCCTACCTGTAAGAGTTACATATTGTGTCAAGTGTACGGGAAAAATATCTGCTCTTTGTTATTTGCCATAAAAAGGGCCTACCAGTGCAAGGAAAACATATACGAGATTCCATGAAAATCCTTTCAAGCTGCTTGTAATTAAAATCCCAGCTTCATCAGAACATTTGCTCCGTGTGTCAATAAATCTGTTTTGGGAAATGATTGTTCAGTCTGCATACTAATATACAATCTGACCATGTCTTTGGTCAAGCTCTTAAATAAACCCAACAATCGCAAATATTCGAATTTACAAGCTGTTCAACTTCGGTACTGTAAAGTATGTACCCACACTACAGTAATGGTAATGATTTGTTAAAACATTAACTTTTAATATCACAGCTAACTCTGTAAAATCCGTATCGCAAACTCATTCATAATACAGAAACAGTTTTAATGTACTTCGCCTACAGCTCGTATATTTTCTGATTTTGTGGCTAATTTTAAGTTAATACGACCGTAATGCTGATAATGTACCTCTGAAGTATATGTACCACTGTAATTTCTGTTTTTGTTTTTTAACACTGATAAAATATTGGCTTTCGTTAAAAATTAAATTCGACTTGACATGTTATTGTTTAGTCAATTTAAACGCCGATACAAATGTCCTTTTTTAATCATACCTTATGTTATTTGCATTCTTTGCTTGGGTGGTTTTAACGAAGTATTCAAATTTATAGTTCATTCATAGGACAGCTTTACAGTGTCGACATTTGTTGGAAACCGAAAAGAAATCTCGTAAAACCGATTCTGTGTTATCCATTCTCACCTGGAAAATTCATTTTTATTCAAGTCTGTTTTTAAAATTCGATGATGGCCATCATTTGTTTCTTTTTCTGTGGTAATTTACTTGTACTTTGGCACATATATTTAGCTGTGAAGCTGTCAAAGTAAGAAAGTAGTTATATCAGCGCTAAAATTTGTATCCATGGCTTCCTGTTCGCCTGTAAATGACCCTGCTCCACTAAACATATACTCAGTCAAAAAAGAAACTTCACACTCATAAATTGCTAAATATTTTCTTGAAACTTAATACAAGAGATATTA
>JAQQZZ010047301.1:0-10198 GCA_030265115.1 Mopalia vespertina | reverse complement strand
TAATGGTGCGGGTTTATCCCAAAGTTCCCAGTCTGCGTTAAAAAGCTAGATGGTACTTGATGGTTACAAAATGGCGCTGCTCATCCCACCGCCGCCACCAACCCAGTGTCCGACGTCAAGCTGAGAACTTAACCTTTTGCCATTGATTCGAGATGTATGTCCTAAGTTTGTGTTCTGACTAAGCCTCAAATGCTGGATTTCTATTGGCGGTATACACCCAAAATCGTGGGAACCCGGCCTATCAGCGACGCTATGACACAACAGTCACGTGTATTTGTTTTGATAGTTCTTTTCAAACATCTTCAGACTCCAACATTTGATTAAGACCTTCGCCGTCTTACATCCATGCCTTGCGTACAGCCCGTCTGCGTTGAAAATCTAAATGGTACTTTATCGTTACAAAATGAGACTCCAAGAAATAGTAAAACGACTGGATTTGGATATTATTTAAACAGTGAACACAAAACTTGCTCTTGTTCATGCTTATAAGTTGATTTCAAGCATTGTCTTCCGTCATTATTTTTGCCTCCTGTATAGTACACTCCTGCTGTCCTTGAACCGGATTATTCCATTGGCCAGTGGATTTAGGGAAAAATCCCAGATAGGACCAGATTATGGGGCCTTAGTCGACTCATATAAAACGATAGGGGATTCTAATGTGCCAAGGTTAATACACCCATGTATAAACCTTGGCTCGCCAAGATGGGAATCCCAGGTAACTGCTAGCTTCCATATCCGTGACCCGGGATTCCTGACTGGCACTCTCCTAGCATTAGGCTAGCCTCCCGACTGTTGCATTGCACTGCATAATCTAACATGCTGGCCTTTTTATAGCAGTTAGAGCGTAAAGGAGAAGCACGTGGAACAAACGTGACCAGCCAATATCGCCATCTATTTATAAAATATCAAAGACGACAATAAATATATCAAAGTTTATGATACATGGAAATATACTTAGAGGGCCAATTGCGCTCAAAAACGACGTGTGGCAGTAAGAAATGAACTATGTAACATTGGCGTGTTCCACATAAAAATCACGTGTATTAACCGTTGCTCATGGGCATTTAGATTTAGAGTGCGCTGTTCTGGTATGAAGAAAGACACCTAATAAACTTTGTAAGACTTGTTATTGTTGTCAGATTATTAGTCGGCCCAATCCACCAGAACCAATACTTAGTACAAGTCTACCGTCAAAACCATGGGAAGATTAAGTTATTCACTTTTTTTACCTCTTCCATCAGGTGAGTTAATACTGGTTTTTACATAGACTACTACAGTTGTTACTACGAAATTGAAATATTGACATTGGCAGCTGCTCTGAAAACTGTTGATGCGTAAAGAACGTATATTTGCGAGACATCGGTTGCCAGTTTCTATATCACCAGACAATGAACCACATTTCATCTCTGAAGTGGTTTCTAAGTGTATCCTGATATGGGAATTGACCACACAAAGTTACTGCATGGTGGCACGGATCAGATGGTGAGATAGAGCCCCCAAACCATGCAGTCTCTTGAAAAATGTATGCTTCAGGTCAATCTGATTACACGCACCATTTGCGGAAACCGTCTTTAGAGGTCAAGAAATTTGGCAGTGACCGTAGCTAACACTGACAACCGGTCTCGTCTCTGAAGTAAATATCAATATCTAAGTCGGTTCCCTTTCATATAGGCTATACTCATTCTCACACTTGCATCACATGTTTTGTTTTCTACGAAAAAAAAAAAGAAAGAAAAAAAAGGCAAAAATGGAGTATACTATCATGTACATTTTATTCCTTGCCGACAGGACTGATGGCGGAAAAACTATCATAGAGTCTATCTTAAATGTGAACTACTTTTCGACTTGAACAACATTTGCAAATCATGTACGCTAGGTACAAACATATTATTATACAAGCGTCAAGACAGTTTACAAATCTCCTGCAAAACGTATTGCAGTATACTGCAATAGGCAAAATGGTTAAATACTCGGCGTATGTTGGATATTGTTTATTCTCAAATCAATGATAGCACTGGGGAGGTCTAAATCCAGTTTACATTATCCTTAGACCGTTGTAGTTTAAATGAAACTACATCGACACTGACAGAAACCGCATGCCGGACTCTCCTAGATTATTCACAAATAATCTCGAATGTTATATAACTATGCTGGAGATGGAAGGTAACTCTGGTATATTTAAGTTGAACTTTGCTTCAATGGTCGATGGCGTCATTGGTTTAAACCACAATCACAGGCCACTTAAACCTTCTCTATATTTAAATCAAGTAGTAGACAAGAAAATGGCGTTTTATTTAATTAATATTTAAGTACATAACCAAATCGGGATGTTATTAGGTGCCAGGTGTCAAAAGTACTCTTCCGTCCTGTGTTTGGTCGTTTGGTCTTCAAGAATCACGAAATGATTTTCTCTGTTGCATGCTAGTTTTGACTTCAATGGTGAAGCCAATCCTATTTTTAAAAGAACATTTTTCCTGAGTAGTCCATCTACCTAAATAGCTAAAGATTTTTCTAGTTAATTTGTGTATGAGAATATTCCTAATTCGCGGTTGACTTGATACGTCATAAAGAAACAGTAATTCTTTAAAATACGCCCTTTATCAATGTCATAAAACGAGAACTCATTGTTTATCTGTGGTGTTTTCGTCAGGCCAAAGGTCTATCATAAGTACTGCACATAGCCGATGCACAGATAACAATCCTCTGTTGTTCCGCTGGGGCTTTAGTAGAGCAGTCGGCCAATCAACTATTTATCATGTGCCTAAACTTGGTCAAATTACCAGCATATGTAGCTTAACCAACCATAAAATACGCATACATTTGAAGCTAATTTGGGGGTTTTCAGAATTAAGATTCAGCGTGAAACAGCAACATGATTCTAACTAGGTAGGTATAAATATATTTCTAACATATAACATGCCGGCTGTGAGTTAACCATACCTGATTTCTATACTGCTTGGTTTTGATTAACTCGCAAGACACCTGCTTAAGTTTAAGTTGATATTAATACCAGTTTACACCACCCACTCTCGACAACACTATAGAAACTCACAAAAAACAAGACAGAGCAAAATCTGAACAATCACAAGAAGCAATACAACCACATCACAAACAGATCAGCTTTATGTTGCCCTTTAGCTCCGAGAGCACCAGGGCAACATAAAGCGCCCGCTCAACCTGTATAACGCAAACTGAACTTTGGAATATGATCACGGGCTATGTGAATCCAGTGCCCTGTGACACGATTCTGAAACACTCTTCGTGCACTTGTCATTTGGGATCATGTGCGATCATCGAACATTTTAACTTCAATGTGACCTGAATCAAACTGTTTTTACTTAGTTCGTCTGTTTGTTTTTTTGTTTGGGGTTTAACGTCGTACTCAAGTGTATTTAACTTATATGACGACGGAGTATCCGCTTCACAGTGTTCCTTGCCTAATTACGGTGGAAAAGCAAGAGGAAACCTCTTAAAAACCTCCCCCGCGTTTGCCGGAGGGTCGACAGGCGGACTCGAAGAAGGATTAGTAAGCGCACGCGCTACGACTAAGCCACGGCCGCGGGCCCGTTTTTACTTAGCAATGGCGGAATATTTATTTTCCGACAAAGCAAAAGACTTCTCATCTTTTCACATTCACGAAAGTTAACAAACGCAGGCATTTATCTACATTTTTGTTCGTGTTGCATTCTATAAGTTTTCACCTGTAATCAAGCGCAGTGTCCACAGTATTCTAGCCACCAGAAAGGGGTCGTTCCTGATGTGTTAAACCACTTCTGCGGATCCTTGCTGAAGGGATGTAGGGAACAAATCACGATACTCTGTTTTTCATTGGTTTAACCTGGGTCTAGTAGACTCTTACGTTTAACATAGGCCACAGACAAAATTGTAAACGTTTCGTTCTCCTCTTAGGTCATAAATATAATGTACGTTATATTAAATTACACCTATCGAATCCCGGTGAAGGCAAGCAAATTTTTCTCTCTTCATTTATTCAAAATATAAAAACAACTATATGTGGTAACACTTACGCTAGTCTTGATGTATTTACACTGATAAAATGACACGTACTCTAGTACCATAACACTTATGATAGAATGGCCTTCGTATATTTGCTTCGATGCAGATACGTTAATTTGTACACAATATTTTTGTAGAGTACGAAAGTGTTCCACCAACAACCCGCATTGTATATAGGTATGGGACAGCAGCAATAATCTGTTTACTTTATGCCGTACATATTGTCTGGTAAAACATGTAGAATTATTCGTACTATTTGTAAAAATGCACGGTCCTAATATTTAATTCAGTTTATCCTATATTCATATATTATAATATACGATAAAAAATCCCTTTTGAAGTGCTGATAACTGTTTTGTTGTTTTCATAAGATAGACACCGCCCTTTCAGTTATCAGATATGCGGGTCTTATAGAGATTTTGAGCAAAACACTGTGCCTATACCAATAACACCATGCATATCGAAGTGGATGTAGTGTGCCATCTAGTAGATACTATCAGAAAGGAAATTATGCTTTGCATGACTTTAACTTGACCCTCGCTTGTGTAGCCTGGGATCTGTCTTATCAAAGCCACTGCTCCTGTTGCTTGATCAGTAAAGACAGTTATGAAGCGGTTTGCGATTTATAACATTTGGACATTGTTTCTAGAGCTGGTGTGAGCCCAGAGGGTTGGGCGATAGAATTCGACCACAGATCCTCAGTGCTTGTCGTAAGAGGCGACTGAACTGAGGACCTATTTGCCATAGATCGCGTGACGCCGAATCCTGGTTTGGTTCGTTATTAATTCCATCTTAATTAAAATCACAATTTGAATAATCGTAAAAGAAAATTATACCCAAAAGTTAATTTTATCACACCTTAGATTTCTAGATCATTGCAATAGGCAGTGACTCACAAGTCAATCAAGTAGTAAACACAAATTTCTTAATGGTTTCCTAATTAGTATACCACTCATGGAACCCCTGTAACATACCCTTGCTGGATATATCACAGGAGGGCGTTCAACGTTGTTGGTACTCAGCGGCGGGTGGGAGACATTCTTGTTAAATACATTAGACAACAGCAAACACATAATCTATTGAAATTAAAAACGATTTTAAACCAACCAGGTACAGTCTCTCCACATAGTTCTCTGTGCAGCAGCATAGATGTACCATCGAGACAGAGGCAAATAGCTCTCTCTGATCTTTCAGAAGAAGAGATTTGTAATGATCTTAAAGATCAAGAGACAACTAATGTTAAAAGATTTACGACGAAAAAGACTGTTGACCTTATGAAATTAAAAACACTTATTCAATAGCTTTTGATTCAACTTCAATGCCAGACAATATCTACGTTGGGCGTTACATCAAGAGGGCGGATACCTTCATCCACAATCCAACACGGTGTTTCCACTGTCAATAATTCGGACACGGAAAGACCAAGTGTAGAGTTGACCTGGTTTGCTTCAGATGCTCTGGAGAAGGCCACGAGGGCTTAGATTGTAACAATACTATATGCAATGAGGCCCACATGGCCTGCTCCGACGAGTGTCCTTTATATAGAAAAGAAAAACAAAATAAATCGATAAAAAAAAACGCGAAAGAACAGAAGTTATCGAGTCAACGCCCTACCATGCTCAACGTTCATTGCAGTTTAAACAGCCAATAAATGTTCGTAATGTAGAGAGGGTTGGCCCGTCTCGCCTACGCCATCATAGTTAAACCATTGAGGCAGATATGGCTGCTCTCGCAAACAGATTCGACGCACTGAAAAGGAGGGATGTAGAAATCAAGCCTCCTCCCTCCATATCCCATGGTCGCGGTCGTGGTGAGCCTCCTCTCGTCGCGACACAACTACGGTCGCTGGGCGTTTCTGGATACCCAATTCGCCTTGCTCCATAAGGGATTCCATAATACAATGGTATTATCGAGGTATAAAGGCCTGCTTGTTCAGTCGTATAACCCATATCAGCTACATGCCTTCAAGAATCCCACTTTAAAAAGTGTGACAAATAAAAAAAACACTGCCCTTTATAACACATTATTTGATGGTATGGAGAGAGCTACTGGTCGTTCCTCCATATTCTTCAACACAGACCTTATCCAAAGTTATGTAGTTCTTGACACTGAGTTACAGGCTGTGGCCTTTCGTGTTTCCTTTGCAAAAACTGTTCCTTTGTGTTCCATTTATGTTCCACTCGCAAACTTCAGCTTAAATAGAACGCCTGTCAGCACCTTTAATTTTGCCAAGGGATTTCAATGCCCACAACCCTTTGTGGGGTAGTAATTCCCTTACTAACAAGGGCAAAGTTTAGAGCATTTTATGTCACAGGAAGACCCATGCTTCATTAATGAAGGTTTTCTCCCCCATTTAAATTTATGTAATGGGACTTGCTCTGCAATTGCTCTTACTGCCATTGATTGAGCTATACTTCAAGATTTTTCCTGGAAAGTGCATGGTGACCACTGTGGGCATGAGTCTTTCATCATTGAGCATCTCTCGTCCCATGCTTTGGAGAGTGTCAAGGTGGAAATTTGACATTGCAGATTAGCACACATTTGAAATGGTCTCTGAGGATGAACTCGAGCGCCGCCCACATATCATTTTAGCAGCAGATAATCCAATAGAAACATTCACTAATATTAAACTCTCAGCTGCTTTGTGGATTTTTGTCTCTTAGAGCTAGAAAAGAACTGATTTGTATGGTGTACTGCCAGTTGTTGTGCAATTGCATCAGATTGACAATTTTCCAGTTTTGGCTCGAAACACATTATTTCAGTAACTGTTTTTACATAGGTACGAACTATAGAAAAATACAAAAAAAAATCTGCCTCTAGATAGACACCGCGGTACCGGCTGATCTACAGCAGCATGGGACCGAAAGTGATGCCATGCATATCATTGTGGATGTTTTATACTGAATTTGCACACAATGCATCCATGCAAAACACTAATCTTCTTTTTGTCTTTTTCAGGCGGCTGAAAGTGCCCGTCGTTATTGTATTGCTTACCGGAATCGGTTTCTTATACTTACGCAGTACAGGTTCTGTGTTTAAGTCATCGACACGCGAAGAAACCAATGATAGACGTCCATTCTTATTAGATCAATACCTCAATAACATTTCTCGTTCACGTAATATAATCCGGAAAGGCAAAACTAGGAAGGAGCATCTTCACAGAAAAAACAGCCCATTGATATCACTAATACATCCAAATCCAACAGATGGCTGGAGCGCAGAAGACAAACCGCCCCAGGCAAGTTACCAGGTAATCAGACTGGCATCAAAACCCAGTTACTCGAAAATCGACTCAACAACAAAATGTACTCTCAAGAAAATCAACTCAGAATCGGACCCCCACAACACGTTGCTAATATCACGATCAATATCTCAAAGGGAAATGAAGTCGGTTACACGGCGGCAAAATGGTACTCTGACCTACACAACTCTAAAAGCAAATGATGAGCACACAATCAACTTACAAGCATTCAAAAAGATAAGTGGTTTTCAGAGAAGTGGTCACAACCGGAATGAGAATCTGCTTCATGAGCCGAACCAGACCCAGACATGTCAACAACACAATCACCTATCTTTCATCAAAGTACATAAAGCAGGCAGTAGTACTATGTCGAATATTTTCTTCAGATTTGGCGTCAAGAATAATCTCACTTTTGTCCTACCAAGCAATGATGTAATAATAACTTTTATGCAAGAATCGTCCTGGTCCAATATTCTCCCTCCCCCTCCTGGGAAAAGGTACGAGATCATGTGCAGCCACGCAGTGTACGTGAAATCAAAGATACGAGAGTTGCTTCCGGTTGATACATTTTACACGGCGATTATCAGAGAGCCATTCAGCCATTTGCGATCAGTTATTCACTATTTTTACGAAAAGAGAATTTCAGGAAAATCAAAGGTTAAAAAATATCTTTCACATCCGTATCAATTCAAAAATCTTTTGTTTAATAACATGAGATCATTTACAAATAATTCCATGTCATATGAACTTGGTCTAGCTCCTGGGAACTTCTATAACAGAGCAAAAGTAACCAAATTTTTTCACACTATTGATAAGGAATTTGGACTCATTCTGATAATGGAAGATATAGAGGAATCATTGATTCTTTTAAAGAGATACCTATGTTGGAACCTAAGCGATATCCTTTTCATACGGAAAAACATTAACATTTTCAAACCGGAAACGGAAAAGGTGCCACCAAAGCAACTCCGTACTCACCAGGAAATCAATATGGCGGATTACATGTTGTATGATTATTTCTCTAAACGACACAAGGAACGTGTTAAAGATGAAGGTGAAGATTTTGTTCACGAAGTGACTTTCTATAAATCTGTTTTAGGTGAGCTTACAAAATTATGTTATGCTTTACACACCCCAAGGCGCATGAGCATAACAATACAAAAATCTATATGGAACAAAAGATTCAACATTTCTTTTGAGGACTGTAAATTTTACATGTACAACGGTAATGAAATTTTGAATTATGCCAAGCATTATCAATATCCTGGTGTATTTTAGTCCAAAAAGACATCATACAAATCTAGATACAAGAGAAAGCACCATTGCTACACTATTTGTTGAGGATAGAATAGCCATACAAATGAGTTGTCAAAGCGAAATAACATTTTTATTCCGTCATTACTCAAACTTTTGGACGAATGCATACATAATTACGGTGACAAAAAATGTTGACGGCCCAGAATTAAAAAAAAACAATTGGGTTGAGTGGGATTTACGGTCGCATTCTAAGTTGAAATGAAAGTCTCTTTAATTTGTCCATGTTAAAAGGGCGTGTGGGATTTAGTGAGCTGATAGATGACAACAGCTAGGCCTATTTTAGTGAGCTGAGTAGATGACAACAGCTAGGCCTATTTTAGTGAGCTGAGTAGATGACAACAGCTAGGCCTATTTTAGTGAGCTGATAGATGACAACAGCTAGGCCTATTTTAGTGAGCTGATAGATGACAACAGCTAGGCCTATTCTGTTCCTGCGAAAGTTATATCTTCTTTGAGATGGAGAAAAATCTCTGGCGTAAATAGCATTAAATGTAGGCCTAACTATTCCATGTTTAGAGTTGCTGGCTCTTGCCATACCGAATTTACTTCAGACAATTAACTGTTTTCGCCAAATACAAGCATAAGCTGCAAAAAGTAGTTTCCATGTTTAAAATAATCCGACGACAAAGAAAACGATAGCTAAAATCCTGCCAGCAGGCTTGTCGGGAAGATCGAGTTTGCTCATGCGTTGTCTTGTCGTGTGTTTTGTCCATATAAAGACACTATACTACTGTTTCAAAGTGCAATATGCAGAAATCGCTTTGGGTTTTAAAATATCAGATATGGGCCATTTTCAAAAAAACCTTCAAATAACGGTAAAGACGTTTATGAAAAAAAAAAGGTTTTCTTTCCCACTAAAACAGAAATTATCTTGAAGCTTTTCTATTATAAATCATTGTGTTGCAGCAGCAACGCTAGAACATTACTCTTTTTAAATATAATAAAATTTCATAATTCCATTTAACCGACTAAAGGTAATGACCAGCCTAATAACGATGAAGAAATGTTGATGCTGTCAGCAGTCCCTGTTAATAGCAATCCACGTTAGGTTACAAAACATACTTCTGACTTTGTAGAGCATGTGAAATTTAGCCTACAACCGTCAGCAGATAAACACTTGATATGATTTTTAATTTGAAAAGTCTAGTAACGTGAAATATCTGAACTAAGTTAGTTCTTCTCTTTGTATTTGTTATGTTTTATAATCACAAACCAAAAATAACATTAAGGGACAAGAGATAAAGATGCCAACAAACACAATTGACATAAATTTCAAGGAATAGCTATTTTTAATAACGTAGACAATTAGTATATCCTCTAGCAAAAAAGTATACCGCATATTAGCGGTTGATTTCAGGGAAGTTTGTGCTGTTATAGTGCATATTCAGTTCACTTAATTTACTTTCTGGTTATTCAGGGTCCTCGTGGGTTTGGCTTAATATTTCCCCTCCATCTTGATCAATATTAGCTGAAGACCCGTCCACCTATAATTTTCTACAGGCATATTTTTAAAAATAGTTAAGATGACCGGTGGAAATTCTGAATGTTAACATGGGAAAGATAGGAAAATGGAAAATTTTGACACGCAAAATTCCTCCAAATATAGGGATTTATGACAGGCAG
>JAQQZZ010047290.1:0-10199 GCA_030265115.1 Mopalia vespertina | reverse complement strand
TTTGTGTTGTTGTTGTTGTTGTTTTCGTCTATAGTGTCCTAACGAAGGACGCCTTCGGCGTCCTTCGTTCGGCCATAAAACAGAATAACAACTTACCTTTCGCTGTCCGGGTCCTCAACCCAGTATTTTGTATCTGCTTTTGGCCCAAAGAGAGTATTTGGGCGGTATCGGAGAGTTCCCTTTTTTTGCCAAAATCCTTTGTTCTCATCAGACATGGTGTTTACAGTTTTTCAACTTTCAACACAAATGGCACAGAAATCAGGGAAATACGTTTTAAGTTCAAATGACGACACGTCTGCTGGCCCCTAAAGCAAATTTACTGTTTTGGTTTCACACGGTAGCATTTACTCTCCTTCAACAGGTGCAAAAAAAATTCAGAAGCCAGCAAATATTATCTTTGCATATTATAGGTGATGGAGTCACCTATATCGGGAAATGTGACGGGACCATTTCGGACGACTAGTTATACAGGTAGGTGTTCACCGAAACGATGACTAGCGGATTTATGTTGATTTAGAACCACGATGCTGCTGTAAAACAAACAATGTTAGTGGTCACAAGTGGCGGTTAAAACGCACGATCCGCAGGCTGCTACTGGTTGCAAAGACACACAATAAGATATAATTAGAGAATCTAGCTGTTCGCGCTGTACCACTGAATGTTGCGTAAAACACTAATCAATCAATCAATTAAAATACAAAAAAGCGGATTGGAATTATTTTGTATAACAAGTATAACTATTATAGACTTCTCCATCACACCCCTACAAACATGGTCGCAACAAGTTCGATTTTTTCCTCTTCATTGAATAAAACAACAGTTGTAGTCTGGCATTGGTTGACACGAATATAAACTATTCATTCCTGGAGAACCATTTATTTATGGTAGAAGACAACGGATCTGTACATATACCTGAATCTTCATCCAAATAGGGCCTACGTTGTCTTTCTATATATATGCCTGTATCGCTCTAGTGGTAAATTGTCCATGTATGTATATGTATTGATACGTTATGTTGTATCTCAAAGCAAGAAGTGGTTATCCAGAAATTATTAGTTTATGTTACGCCACTTCTAAATGTTCAAACTTATGAAAAGTGTATAGTTAAAAACATATAGACTTCACAATCGCTATGCTGTAATAACACTAAAAAATTCGAAACATTATTGCCACATCGAGTGTTCAGGAAATTCGACTGCCATGGAATATGCCGTTGTCAATGTAGCGGGATGGAAGGTTCAACACGACTCATAGAATTGTATAATTGTTTAGTGTAACCACAAAACTAATAGATGTAGGCTTTACATATCAGGAATTCTTGCAGATGTCAACTCTGATCGCACTAAATTAATGAACGCCCGGTTACCGCGTGCCAGGTCATGAAATCCTGTGCACAAAAGACGATATAACCTGAAAATTTAAAGGCTGAAATCGTTTATCAATGTGTTTTATATGTGGGGCACCTTTACCCATATATGAAAGGGTGTTTATTTTACATTTGAAAAATTGTTTCCCACATGAAAAATAACTATTTTGTGAAAAGAATACACAAATATGAGGATCAGTATGAGACATAAAAGCATGATTTCAACATAGGTAAAATTAATGTTTAAGTTAAAACGTACACATGCAGATCGTTTGTCTCACTAAGGAAGATAGTTAAGCATTAAAGCGAAATGATAAGTCGAATTAAATATCAGCTAAGTTACAATACCTGTAGTAATCACTCGCCTAATTTTCAATGTTTTGCTAGAATTAGAAAAAATAGTAAAGTAGCGTAATAGGCATTGATCATTTAAAACCCATCTGCTTCACCAGTGTTTGAAGTTTCTTTGTTAATCCGCTTTGTTAATTATAACATGTTATGTATCACATTATATCTATTGACACAGCTCACGCTGCAAATTTAAAGCACACATGCATTGATAAACACAACTCGTGATGCTGTCCAGTGATAGCTACAATATAAGGGTACCTGCACTGTGCAGAACTCCTGTTGCCGCTTGGTTGAAGTAACGGGTGTGTTTTGTGATAACGTATCGGAAAACTTATGTTCATTGCTGTTCACAACTTGTTCATTAGAAGTCTATATATAAACTTTAGTCAAACAAAAATTTAAACTTAAATCGAACAAATCTTTAACTGGATTGAACAAATTGTGATACAATTACATAGCCTTTTTGTCAATATTGTATACGGTGGCAACTTACGGTTATATTGACTAGGAATTTCTCAGAATGGGAGTACAGAAAAACAACGCTGATATAATAGGAATACAGGAAGACAGGGGAGTGAGATATCGGAAACATGAAAACAATTTAGAATGCTCAAATGGTGTTGAAAATAAGAATGATGCAAAAGCCGAGACTGTGTTCCCACCTAAACACTCAAACCATATCGAAAAAATAACACCGGTAAAAAGGTAAGTCTATCGAGATTTATCCCATGTATCATACAATTTGTCTGTATTGATGATGTCCGTCAATTTTACCTTAAAAATGTAAGTAATGAGCGGTACAAGCGCGGCGGAAGGTACAAGCGCTGCTATACTAGTAACATGGGCGCTTCCGACCTCTATGTAAGAAGGATACTCCAGGCACATGGGTTCAATTTCCATAGAGTCCAGAGAAAGTAAGACAGAACGGTGGGTTGTGTCACACATGCAAAACATAAAGTGACCTATGACTAAGGAGTTTTCTTCTAACAACATAAGCTGGGTAGTCATGCCTTGCCAAATGCCAGGTACTCGATCGTTGCTGAAATGATTAATGGGGGTGGGGGGATTGGGCAATGGTGCCACTGATGTGGAGATGTATGCTGGACATTATCGCCACGTGTGAGTGGACAATCTGTCATCATACGACTCGAGCACTGGGTCTGCTCTATCAAAGGATGATACCATGGTGGTAAATTTTTCGATCGTTGTTCACCACAGAAATTTTTCAACTTGTTGCATTTTTAAGTAAACTAGCAAAAAAAGCAACAATTAATAAACTTTAATGCAAATAAAACACCATTGGACATGGTGCTGAAAACAAACCAATCATTCAGTGAAGTGGCAGCAATAGTACTCTTAAGAAGTGGGGATAAGCATGGGTTCAAATAAGACACTTTGAGACTGTTTACAACTAAAGGCGTTAAGTTTATAAAGTGTCTAAGTCTGTGTTGGAGAAAAACTAAAACAGTCTCTATATCCACTGCATCTGCGCTTCAATCATGGAAATCTTACCGACGCAGATCTCTACCATTTCACCGTTTCCCTATGTTCAAATTTTTAGAGAAGATGATTTCACCAAAAATGCGAAGGACTTATCCACGATTTTGTGAAATATAGAGGTAAAGGGAGTTTCACAAATATGCAAATGAGGCAATTGACGTGTTGCGAACATGGCATGCAACACCCAAGGCTTGTCTTGTCCACGCCCTCTATACGGACGGAAAGACAGGCGTCGCGACGACATACTCCCTACGGCTTAATATGCGGATGGGACAATAACGAACCCAAGGAAAACAGATAAAAAAAATACTTAGAAGCGTTATTTATTTCAGATACTTCGAGAGAGTTGCGAGCTGGTGTCTCCTTGTTCTGTTCTGTGGTGTGACCGTTTTGTTTCTGCTGACCGATAGAGCTCCAGAGGTGCCATATCTGAAGCCAGCAATATTACGATCAAAGGCAATTAGATTCGGCTCAGCAGCCGTGGCCGCCGACTCAACAATATGTTCCACTATAGGAAAGTAAGTGAGTTGATCAGGACAATTTTATTTTCAGCTCGTAACACGTATGATTAATTGTGACTTTTTTATTCATTTATTTAAATTCATTTTCTGCAGAAACTGGAAAGTGTTGCAGAATGTACCATAACTCGAAATACTGCAAATACCGACTTTTCGTTGTTACTGGAGTGGTGGGATATCAACATAATGAGACACAAAATATGATATATAAAACAGGAAAGCCAGATTTCTACCATTACTAAGACCCTGTGCAGCTCAGTGAACATTTTCTTTACCTTGTTTTTCTTTTATGTGCAAAAGATGGAAAATCGATAAGTTACATCATTCATTAGGGTGGGTGTGTGGTTATTTTATTTTCAATTAACAGGTTCAGTTTCATTTCAGGAATATTTTAGAGCAGAAAAATGGGTCGGCGGTGGACAGTGCTATTGCCACCATCCTATGTGTGGGCCTGGTGAACTTCCACAGTTTAGGCATCGGAGGTGGATTTATCAGCACCGTATATGACAGGTGATCTAATACAACAGTAACATGATGCCTTTATGTCTTAGTGGGCTAAGCTTGTGATTAAATTGAATTAAATTTATCTTGCACTGCTACATAACTTCAAAGCAAAGACCCTAAGGTTTGTGTCTAGGCTATTGCACGGTGTAGACTCCCAGGGAGGACCATAATATTACGTTCATTAAGGATCCATTGTAGATACTTTGAACAGACTTCCGCCTGTTTTGTCAACGCTACACGCATAATATTCAACAGAAAAGTTTGTTTGTTTGTTCACTTATATGACGACGGATTGTCCACTTCACACTGTCCCTCGCCTAATTACGTTGGAAAACCGGGAGGAAACCTTTGCCGGAGTCACATCGTGTGACTCACTCATATACCTGAGGGTCGACGTCCGGACTCGATCCTGTGAACGGTAAATCCAAGTAGGATTAGCAAGCGCACACGCTACCACTAATCCACGGCCGCGGGCCTCAACAGAAAAGTAGAATTCCATGTATATATGAGATCTGCATATTGTCATATGCTATTAAAGAATTAACTGTACAAGTTTTGGATTAAATGGAAAGTTGGGGGTCAAACTTCACAAAGACTTGACAGGCAAATGATTGTCTATCATGAAAGTCCTTTTTATTTTCGAACTAAAATACATCAACCACCGGTGATATGTTTATTTTATGTTACACATATTTTAAGTCTCCTTTCAAAGTTTGTTTCCATTATTGCTCTTAGGGGCCCTATGTATGCAATATAAAACGTATACAGAGTTATAGGCGGTTGATATAAATGGCGCGTATATATCTCTCTCCTAATGGACTGCATGCACCACGGAATTCATGGCGTCTTTAAAAGTACGAATGAATACCTTCAACCACAAAATACATTGTTTTATGGGGATGTAGCCACCCGACGATGTTCTTACTAACACGTATCTCTCTCTGTTTAAATAAATGACTTAGGCAAACTTGATCACCGAAGGCTACTGATCTTTAACGAACGTCAGCATCATTTGCGGAAACTAGTTGACAGGCCAACCGTAAAGCCACCTATTTAAAATTAATATAAATAATTGTGGAAAATTTTCCTATAACCAGATAGCGACAACATATCGTCAACTTCTCTGTTTCAGCCAAACGAAGGAGGTGTATGTATTAGACGCACGTGAGGTGGCACCAATGTTATCGCATGAAGATATGTTTGTGAACAATCCAATGGCTGCCATTAACGGTATGTCAAACACTCGCCTTTCTTTCATCATATCAGACTGAACGAGAAATAAGGATAATGACAATGGGCATCTTATCTGAACGCCTTGAATTGTGATATTTCACTGATAGGTCTACCAACAAAATATTACTTATTAACATCACTGTGCCAGAGTGATGAATTGTTAGAAATATGAAATGTGCTTTTGTGTATGTTTTTTATGTTTTAAAATTATAGCAAAAGCATAGAACTAAAAACACGGGCCAATCAAACCGGATAATAATCAAAGCAGTTGCACAAAGCGTCTTCATAAACGTTTTTGCGTCATCGATATGTGAGTAAACACGGGTTGTTGAGTGGAGGTTTCAGCCGACAAACTTATGTGCATTTCCCTACACAGTTTTAAAAAATCTTGGTTTAGGATGTCTGGAGACACATTTGTCGGTTCTAAATATGGTAGTGTTATTGGTTAAAACACAGCCGGCTTGCCAGAATGAAATCAATCGCATGGTTTGAAACAATCCGAAGATAACTACATTGATCTGTGAAAATATTTGGTTGCTTAGGTCCTCTAGCCATTGGCGTACCCGGAGAACTGAGAGGTTATTGGGAGATGCACCAACGATTTGGTCGCTTACCTTGGGCAGATTTATTCCAACCAACCATCGACCTCTGTGAAAACGGCTTCCCGGTGTACAGGGCTTTGGCGAGGGCCAGGGAAAAAATTATGGAAGATGGCAGGGAAAACGAAAAACTTCTGTAAGTTACTGTTGCTTTTATAACCTTCAGTATAAACAAGTGGCAATTCACATTATTATTTACTATACCACTAAACTAAAAACAGTTAGTGGGTGGACAAAAAAATATGTTTTAATCAGAAGTTAAAATTGGTTATCTTAGTTTCTAAGTTAATGGTTGTTTTGGATTATTTCAATCATTTCAATATTTAAACGTACCAAAGATAATTCGGAGGCCATTTTTTTTTTTAAATTATTTTTTTTTCTTGCCTGTCTTAAGACATGACTTGCATCTTTAATAGAATCCTCACCTTGGTGAAATTATGAACATTTGTTTAGAGGTATTACCAAAAGCCTATTCACTTAAAAGTTTGAAAATAGAATTATCTAATGACAGCGGCATCTAGGTAATGTATATTTTCAGGAGCACTTTAGCGTACATTATCTGAAAATTTTAAATTGCGACTCCGTCATGGAATCATGAGAAAGCCCTTTTATTTCAAATCACAAGCATTTTGTTTTTTTGTTATTTCCGGTAAGTAATGATTACATTCGATGTGTGTTAGCATAAAACATAAAAGTCATGCATTAAATGGAACTATATGGTCTGGTCGTTACTTATCAAATTTATATAGACAAAAATGAATCACCAGTCAGTCTGTCGGAGATAGGTAGGATCTCCAGAGCAGCGCAGGTAACATGAAGTGTTAAAAGCCGGAAAAAGTATGAGATTATAAAGCGTTGCGTACTATAAATAAGTAATAAGCTCCCAGCCTTATGGCGGGTGACTGGAGGGAGCATCCTGTTGCCCTGGTGTTTTCTGAGACAAAGAGGAACAGGAAGCCGATATGTTTGAGATGTATTTGCATTGTCCTGTGAGTGTTCTGTATTTGTCTTGTGATGTTTTTGTTTGTTGTCAGTGGGGTCTACTTCGCTCATTCGAGTGGCATGCCGTCGTGTCAGTGAAATAGCTGTAAATACAGCGTTAAACTCCAATCAAACAAACAAATCTGGTATTATGAAGGGATTGTTTGGGGAATGCTCTTAACGTGGAACAACATATCTTCTTCACTATTTTCACCTTCTTGTCGAAAGTTATCACAATTCCTATTTGTAAATGTAATCGTTTTAGGCAATGCTTTAAGAATCCAACCACAGGGGAGTGGATCAGAAAAGGCGATGTCTTAAAGCACCCACAACTAGCCCAGACTCTCCGATTAGTTTCCAAAGAAGGAGCCGACAGCTTCTACACAGGATCAGTGTCAAAACTTGTATTAGCCGATCTTAAAGATGAAGGTAACTGATTCAAACGAGATAACGTTGTTATTTGAATTTGTACATGTGGTCGTGTCATTGGAATGCTGTCTGTTTGTAATATCCCTGTATTGCGTCCTGTGATTGTCCTTGATCATTTTGTGATTTAAGACAACATCTCGATGCATATGCGTTCCTCGTCATCAGAGGAAATCTACTATGAAGAGGAGAGGTTTTGATTTAACTGCTTTAATATGTGTATTTAAATATCTGGGAGGCTTAATAGTATACCCGAGACATAATTATATGTTCAAAACTTATACCTGATGAGTTAAGATTTATACTGGTCTCACCAGTCTGATCAGGCCGCGAGACTGTGGATCATAGTTATGACAGAATTAAACTGAATCAGGGATTATCGATCAAAGGATAATGGATATCGATTTAATTTTTCATTATATAAAATATTAACGATATTGATAATTCGGATATAAATATCGATACGTCATTAATCGTCAAACACAGGACTATATAATACCCAATCAGCTTTGTCTGTTTTACACTTTCGTATGAACCAACGATTTTCAGTGTACCGGGAACATTCAATATGAAAGAGATATAGGATATGGATTGCTTTAACATGGTGAAATGAAGACTACCCCCAATACACGGGTTTACAGTTCTGAGAATAAACCCCGCCTACTTCAGTTTGGAACACCATATATGGCAAACTGTAAATTGTGAATTAAGTGCAGTTGCAAGGTTAGCAGTGCATTGGGGCTCGAATAGCCCCGTGGTGCTGCATGCGCCAACGATATGAAACAACCAGCAACCCAACCAGTGCATAGGGGAGATCTGCTGCAGACAATTGCCCAGAGAGTGAATCTATTAGAGTGCCAAATCATAGTATAGAATAAATAGCTTTTTATCCTGAATAATTTCACAACTTATTTTACCATTCACATCAGTCGATGAAATAATGGGTTATGTGCATTACAATCGCCGCATAAAATAATACTATCAGTAGCACAATGTTGTAAGATGGTATTAAAACATTTTTGTTCAGGTGTTATATGTTTATGTATAACACTGAAATCATGATTATGAATCTAAAAATCTTATAGCACAGACATTGTTAAACATTTAACTTCAGCCTCTGTATATAGTAAAACTTTCTGAATAAAAATAGTCAGTTCACTCACACTACAGTCTGTTTATTGAAATTTTCTCATAACCACACAACAAGGAAATGTAAAATTAAACTCTGACTTTAAATACGTTTCGTATATAAAAGCTGTATCAGGTTTTATTACAAGGTGCAGAACTCATAAAAGTCATTCCTTGTATTTTACAGGCAAATGGACTAAATGCAAGTTCTGAGCTAGGCATTCGATTTGGATACAGAGGGTTTACACGGTTTGGTTAATTTAAACACTGTGGAAATGACCTGGTATGATGTCCACATATAGATTTCCTAGACGTCTGAGCAGCCAGACATAATCATCATATAGGTGGAATCCGCGTCAATTTAATCCGTTCAACAATATCTTGTTTGATACAGGCTCCATAATAATTGAAGAGGACTTGAGAAAGTATCGAGCTAAATGGCGCAAACCAGTCCACATTACCCTTAAGGATGGACTGAGAGTGTATGCACCCCCCTCCCCCGGCGGCGGATTGGTTTTGTTACTCTCGCTCAGTATATTAGATGGTGAGTTAAAACAGACGAGAGTAAAGCATACATTGCATATAAACTAGAGGTGTTAAATTCCACAACAGCTTCATCTGATATTACATACATCATGGCAGGTAATAAACATTTAAATGAACTGCCCTGGATTTTCTCAAAAGAAATATGTAGTTAGCATTTTGACATTAGGCAGTCTGTGACACCAATATAAGTGTGTTGACGCTTTGGCGATATTATTACCATTTAACTTAAATCTATTGATCGTTTTCTATGTTTTACTTACAACATATACTATTTCGTTTTTAACCTTGTCTTGCATATTTATTGTTGCTGTTAATTACCCAATTGTAACAAAGCCAATTTTAACGTATAAGCAGTATCCGGAGAAAGCTTTTTTCAAAATGTAAACAACGAAAATAGCTGTTGGTGGATTGATTCTTGTTAATACAGGTTTTGACATGGACAACACATCCCTATCCTCTGTGAACGAAACCGTTCTGACATATCACAGATTTATAGAGTCCTTCAAATTTGCTCATACCTTGAGAGGAAAACTAGGGGATCCCGACTTTGTCGATGTCTCAAAGGTCTGTGATAATTATAGCAGAGTTAAGAAACTGTTTTCTCTAGGAAATACCTGGGATTACAATATACAGGGATATGAAGCTCGGCCTTATCAATGCCCAATCCACATAAAATTCGGTACTCAGTATTGTTCTCATTCGTCCGTTTCCGTAAAGATTCCGGAAAACTGGTGAGCTTGACAGCTGTCAATGCTATGGGGATATATAGCTCATGAGAGTCTCCCTCCCTTACGATTTTTTCGATTGTTGTAAAGGTCCGCAAAATCATATACATATTTGACATATACGGAATGTGAATATATAAGAACGAGCATTAACTTCTCCTCAATTGATATTCAATGTCAGTTAGGCGGAAAAACAAGTATAATGGAATTCATTCACGCCCCCCCCATGACTTGGTAAAAAACCAAAAATATTAAAATATACTATTTGCTTGATTTTCGCAGTTTTTGCAGTCTAAAAAAGTAATCGAAATATTAATTTATC
>JAQQZZ010047279.1:0-10199 GCA_030265115.1 Mopalia vespertina | reverse complement strand
TTATTGACGTAAAGAGCCACACCTCCACCTCGTTTGCCTACCCGAGATGAAAAATATGGAGTGTAACCAGGTATATCATGTAGTTGTTCAGTAGCTGGATTTAACCAACTTTCAGATATACCAATAACTGAGAACGGACATTGTAAGCTGGTCACAAAGCATACTATCTCTAAAAAGTGCTTGCGGAGGCTTCTGGCGTTTATGTGAAAAAACGAAGTGTTCTGTGGGCCATAACCGGCAGTAGTCATGTCTTTAAACTTTTCATTGAATGAGTCTTCTACAAAATAACCACATTGTCTAGACTCAACTGATTCCCAGTGAGCAGACTCGTGTATATTATCTTCAGTGACATAATGATCATTCTCCGTGGAGTTTAGCTGAAGTGGATTAAAGCATAAGTTTTGAAAGTCAATAGAGTTTGTATAACTATTACATACTGGTGAGTCACTAGACTGATCTATTATGTCACTGAGGTCACTAAAAGGTAGCACATGTAACAAATTACCCTCGCCAATAATATTGTTATTCACTATACAGGGAAGATATATACAATATAAATACCGTAAATGATGTATGTGTTACTGGACAATCATTGAAACTGTAAAACAAAAGTAACAAACTGAAATTCGTAATAACCATTGAGCTGGTCAACTGTGACATTCTCAAATGCTCTGTGGTGATCTGCCGCCATGCAGATATTCGGTCAACAGAAAGAAAACACTTGTTCTTATTTTAAATCGTTAAATTGTTTGTTGTTTTTTAAAGGCAGAATAAATAAGTAGGATGCTATTTAGAATAAAGTTTATATATTAATTATGGCTGATAAATGAATGTAGATATATCCGTGAGAACATGGAATTCACATCAACTAAACGACGGAGATAAACAAATATAGCAGCAGACATCTGCTATAAGTGGAAGCTTTGTGTACGCCTACACAGAGATTATCATCTATTCACAATGTCTAGACGGTTGAATCGAACAAATGTAATAGCACATTTGGAGTAAGCGGTACTGAAATGAAAAATCACACACACAATTGGAATTTGAAATAAACAAGACTGACGTGAGAAACACACTCTCCATAACACATAATCACACTACAGGTATCTGCTGACCATCAATGTACAGTAAGCCACCTGTAAAACGAACTTTCTTGTTCTCATTATATGCTTTAGACACCATAGGAGCTGCTCACGTTTTGTATTGTAGTCCACCACTGTCAAGTCCTCCATAACATTAAATTGTAGGCGGTCGCTGGGTCCGTGACTAGCGTTGTGTTGACGTCTCAGTGATTTGAAGTCTATCACTACTTTGTTCCGGACATTTCGGCTGTAGAACCTCACTATAAGCTGGGGAACTCTACCTGGGGAATCCTTACGAGATCGAATTTTGTGAGCAATTTCAATCGACTTCAAAGTGTCAGTTTTATCAATAAAAGAACCTAACTGATTGTCGATAAGAAACCCAGCTACATTTGTTTCACATGATTGGCCCTCAACCACTGGTAATCCATCTATACGTATATTGTAGGCACGAGAACGGCGTTCGGTGATGTTTTTGTCGTCAGCTAATTTGATTTCTAGTGCAATACGTGCGTCTTTCTCGATTTGAAGTTCGGATTTAACTGCTGTCAGCTCCGATCGGAGACTACTCACTTCGTCAAATAGTTGTTTTTGTGAAAACTCAATGGAAGTCATGATCTCTATCTTAAATGTGGCAAGTTGTGAGGCAAAACTATCACTGAGTGTTTTCATAGCATTCAGAACACTATCGTGGTTAGTGTCAGATATTTCTAATTGTGGACGAGTCAGACGATTTGGACGACGAGGATTTCTCTAACCTGTTTTCACCTACGGCGCCATCTTCGATTTCAGAATTTTCAGTCTTTACCCTACCACAGTCATGCGCAAGTTTGATGTAACAATGATCGATTAGACGAATTAGATGTCTAATTAAAAATAATGTTACAAAGATTCGATTACATGATAGTTGGAAACACTGACAATCAGTACTGTTTAAACATTCCCTTAATATAACTCCTGCTTGGCTTTAATCCAGTCTCTTTTCAGCATGCAATGTCGGATAACGGTAACGCTTAACCTTGAATGTTAAAGATAAAAATCCACGATTATAATCCGTGTGATACTCATTATTGGCTCACTTTAGCTTTACACTTCCGAAGAAACTCCCAGGAATCAATGGCATCTTCGTCTTTGGATAAGTGTCACCGTAGGGAATACTTTACAGTGTTCTTAAATCGTTGTTAGGTGCACGAAAAGAAACCATGACATTTGTAATTAAGGTGATTGCAAAGTATTTGTCTTGGATGATATAGTAACTAATGTGGCTACGGTTTGAGCTGGTACTGAACGTGGGCTATAGGCAACAGCTGTAGTTCTAATGGTGCCTCGATTTTTATGCCGGAGTGGGAACCAAAAATAATCAGCTGAGCTGCCATTATCTACCTTCCATATTTAGGTGACATATTTATCCTCTTGGGAAAAATCATTTTGGTTAATCAGATTTGGTATGCAGATGGTATTCATCGTCAGTGCTGACATGAAGAGGATGATTCTTGTGTGCTATGCTCGATGATGTGAAACGGCTCTTAAACATTTGAGATTTTCAGTGATAATCTTTATATCTACATCATATTCTAGTCACCCTTAATCCATACAATGAACTCCAATTTACTAAAAGCTTACCCATAGACGTAAATTGATGGATGTTCCTGTGTTCACGTGAATGCTCCACAAAAACAAACTCATAGAAAATTTTGGATGGTTAAAAATGATAAATGAATAAATTATTATACATGTTGTTTACCAACAAAATACATTTCATTTTAAATAAGAGTTGTTTAACAGTTCATTTATTTATTTTGACGCGCAGGCGAATCTATACACAGTAGGTTTGGGGTCATCTTATCCGTTACAGATTATTCTGTTTACAAAAATAGTCACTCAATTAGTTGCAGATTGTTGGGCATATACGTTGGCTTTAGGAGCGTAATGCGCCATAGAAGTAGAAAGGAATCATTCCGTGATTAACACATAGAATACAATACAAATTAATTCGGCTCCACTGTGCATTGTGAATTATTTATTCTCGTAACACCACATTTCAAAATCGTTTACAAGCGACGTGTATACATTTCAATTTTCTCCAGCTATGACGAGGATAGGGTTGGGAATGGGGAGAGCTTGTTCAATCATCCCGAAAATGGGAAATGCACATCATTGCCAGAATTGTAGCTTTAAAAACCCACCACTATTCCAGTTTTTTCCTCAAGTTTCATTTGCATTCGTCAAAATCTGAATATTTCATGTCGCTTAAGACAAAATTCCACAGAAACGCACCACAACGTGTTATATTGTTATCTTGTTACCTAATTCCCATGCGCCTGTGTTAGTTCACAACATCTGGTATACGGTAAAGTCCAAAGGTCAGAATCTGCTTCGCCGACAAAGGCTCATGGGAACCGGGTGCACACAAAATCTCAAAATGCAGCTGAAACGGCTATCATGGCTGAGCTAACGCATATCAGAAATGAGGTGTTCATGCAATAGCATACGAAATGTTGTGGGTCACTTGCACCACGTACGTCAATTTGAGGGCTGTTATTTTACTAAAATTGTATTTACAAACGACCAAAACCCACTGTAAAACCGCGTGTCCTTTCCTTTAAGGGTATTTCACTTATATGACGGCAATGTTTTCCATCGATAATTGACATTAGCACAACCATAAATAAGAAGTGATTTCATAATGAAGTAAAGTTAATCTTCCTCCAGGGCTAAGTAAATACAGCATTGCTACTTTTGACACAAACTGCCCTTAGCCGGAGGACTGAAGCTAGAGGACTACAGTTCTTGAGGGTGTAGACAGCATGGTGTGGTTGATAAGTATAAGATGATAGCTTGTTCAATCATCCCGGAAAAGGCAAATTTCGCGAGAGAAGACTGCTGACGAATAAGTAAGAAAATGCGCTCTACATTTTTAAAATGTGTTTACCTGTTGAATGCTTGAGTCACTGCGTCGCTAATATTATTCAATACTTTAGTGTAGCCTTTTGATGCTATAGTCGCGGTTTCTTGAGTTGCACAGAGGTATTTTGAATCGGCGTTCTTAACCGATATGGGGCACTGGGAAATACCCTGCTGACAAATGAGGGGGAACACGGGGAAATATTTTTCGCCCGCGTTAACATATTTGAATAACGAACATTTTCTTGATAGGCTTGTTTATTTTACCATGTCCCTTCCACGGTTGCGTAATAAGGAAATTTGGTTCAGACACAAGTCATTCGTAGTAACTGTGTCAATATGGTCAAGGGGTCGTCTTTGGGGACTATTAAACTTGTAGACGATGTCAGAAATTGATTCGAGTGCAAGGATCAGAGATTGAACGAAAAGCAAACTTCGTCGAAGCGATCTAACGTATACCACAACACGACAATAATATCGTCACGGAACAACTAACATAACACAGAATAAATTTACGAGGCTTAAAAAAGTTTTTTTTGGTTTTAACAGATTGTATGTTTTTTATTACATCTGGTGTCATACCAATTAGAGTATTAATACCGATCCATTTTACTTCAATGTTTGGGCAGCCGCATAACATTGAAACATGACAAAAAGCAGTGATCACACAAATAAATAGAATTATCAAATACATGTTTCATAGTTCTTTTTCAAATAAAAAGCAACGAAATACATGTTATTGTGTTTATGTAAAACAAGCCGATAAGACAACAACTTTACTTATACAATCTGTTTTATTATCAAACATTTATGGTTTGTTGTTTTGACAAAATGACTACTGTTGATTGATGAAAGTGTTGTGGACATACTGTAACATTTTACTCTTGACTTCTCGTGGAAATTTCTGAAAAAAAAAGAAAAAAAAAAGGAAACATAATGAATTGTATCTATGACTGGTAACATTGATTAAGGCTTTACTCCTGTTAGAACAGTACTCACAATATTTAATATAAACAACTTAGGATGAATGTTAGCCATCAGAAATAGTGGTATAGTGTCACGCTTTATGCAACTGACTTGAAAAACTAAACTAAAGGAGTGATAACAATGTAAAGAATGGCTGCTTTAAGTGGCATAAATTGGAAGTATCATAGGGCATATAACACAATGTAAACAATGTCAGATTTAGCCCCAAAGTGTATATCATACAGAAAAATTGCCAATTTACAACGTATTATATGACACTTAACTTAAATATAGGTCCGGTCTTTTTAGCAATTTACAAATTGGTCAATAAAACCCTAGATTAAAATAGTAACTTGCACACATGATCCATTTATCAAGGTCTTGATTAATCCCATATGCTCAAACTAGGCCTACTTAAAGTCAAGTATTCCACGTTAACAATATAAAATTAAAAGGTTGAATTTGAAGCTATAATTTTACTCTTATGTCTCCTATTTTTCATATTGATATGTTTTTTGTATTGTCCGAATAATCAACCAAGCCTCCCCATAGATTATTTTGCGCCATCTTGCCAATCAGCTAGGTGATCAAACATATACCGATTTTAGTGTACATATATAAATCCCTCTTTACAAGATAGCGCTCAAGACATAGTGAATGCAAGTTGTGTGGTAAAGTGTAAAAACTGAGCAGAGCATGACGATCCCTTGCACTTCACAGTTAATCGGACTTTACATAGCAACTGGTGTCTTTCGCGAAAACTGTCTATCGTAGAAACATCAATCTTGTTGCATTTTAAGAAATAGAAGTGGGTATCAGAACAATGTCTCGTTTTTTAAAAAAAAGGTGCGTGTAAGGGTTTAAAAATGTTTTCCGAACATATCTTTTTATACAATCAATGAGTTTGGACAGAAACAATCAGTTTTTTTCCTGTAATATGCCTATTTTATAAGATAGACTATATTCTTCTGTGTTTTATTTCACTTCGAGATATAAATCTTTAAATATGAGCTCTACTAAATGTTAGTGCCGATATGAATCATATCCAACAATTACAAAGGATAATAAATATGGGATATAACTAAATTGCCTTGTTTGTAGTCTTTGATATACAAGCTGTTACAAATACTCATCTATATGTTCCTTCTGGTAAAAGGTTTTAACCATATAAAACAGTAAATGGTCCCAGAGGTCCATCAAGACTTTCAAATAAATGTGCAGAAAATGATAAAATATAGTATTCCTACCAGATTGTTCTGCCCTTTACAGCTACTGGGTGGAGTGAAAACGCTGGGGTCGGCAATTCCAGTTGTGGTATTATAGAAGCCCAATACTCCAAGATATGGGACTGAAATACAAGTATAACAATGACAGTAGTATAGGACTTTGTTGCTTATATGGTTTTAACAGCTTTGTTTTCCATATAAATACACAATTATAATTATTGATTTCTCTTCCAAACATCCCCGCAAACACTCATATCATTCGGTGTATGACAACAGGAAGTTCCGTTAAAATCTCCCAGACATGTATAGCTTGATCTCAGTATAGTTCAACCAGATTCGAGTTGTTTCAATGGAGCGAAAAACTAAACACACACCAACCTCAGGGCGAAACAGCTCAAGAGTAATTTAAAAAAATAATTACTTTATTGTTGATGATTATGGTAAAGTATCCTTAAATCAAATCTTCAGTAATTAAATAACGTAACTCACCCTCGCCCATTTTTCCAACCAAAACATCTCCGATGTAAAAACATGGATTTCCAGCTGTAACTGTAAGCATAGAATTGGCACCGGGGTTGGGTACCATGTAGGATTGAGCTGTCAGTGTGTCCGAGTTTCCTCCATATACAAATGAACCAGCCGGGACAGCGCTATCTGTGGAATAGATTTCATTATACAATAGATTGAGAATAATCCTAGTTACACAAACATACGCAATCAAACAATGTCTTTAAATATTTTGGTTTATTTCCAAAAGAATAACACTTATGGAAACAATTAAATGTTCAACCCCCAAAATGTGTAAAAAAAGCTGTTTACATTATTGCATGCTTTTGATTAATGCTTAATATTTTAGATGGCAGTTATCAGTATACACAAGTTGCCAATTAAGTACTGATAGCAGTCTGCCATGCTGTTAATCTGTATCAGTCTTCCAAATGTGTTAAGTAATATTTATTAAACTATTATTTATTCCATAAGTAATTTAAAAAAGTGCACGGTTATATCAACGTTGTGTTCTGTTGTCCTTTCATCATAAATACTAGTTTAACAGACCCGGACCGACGGCCGTACGGACGGAAGGACATTGGCATGTACATTCACAAGGATATTCCGAAACTAATATCCCATTTATTTAATAAAGATTATAACAGTACTCCATAAGCAGTTTTAAAATGGTCCTATATTGTTTATCTGAGATGTGCATACGATTAGCCCTAATAATAAGAACAAGTTAACTATACACTGTTAGAAGAATCTGGTTGAAACGAAGCTAACAGGTCGGCCACTAAAAAAAATGCTCATAATCCCTGTCAAATCCACTTTTCCTTCTTTTGTTTCAGAACCATTGTTTTCTTCAAAGAGCCAAAATGTAAAAGTTATGGTGCTTATCACCATTTTGATGCAATATGCAATGTCGGCCATATTTTTGGTGAAACCTAGTGAAATACAACCACATCTATGGTATTAACAGAAAAAGCTAAGTTTGAAGTTAAAATATCATGTTTCACAAAACATAAGAGTGAATATGGTCAAATCATGCAACGGGGGCCATTTTGTTTGAGAAAATTTCAATTCAATCCCATCTGTTGTCTTAACAGGAGGTGACTATATTTGAAGTTTCAAGTTAATTCGTGAATTTGTTACAGAGTTATTGTGTTCACAACATATACAGATATGAATATTGTCAAATAATGCAGTGGTGGCCATGTTGTTTTAAGGAACTTGGTGAATATCAATCTCATCCATTGCTATACATACGAAGTTAATCCGTGAATTTATTTTATACTTATCGTGTTCACAATACATACAGGCATGCATACTCTAAAATTATGTCACAACATCCATTTCGTTAACCGGAATTTTGTGAAATTCAATACCATCCGTCGTCTTAACAAGAGGAAGCTACATACCAAGTTTAAAGTTAAAATGGTGAATTGGTTTTCAAGCTAGCGTGTTCACAAACATATGTGACGGACTGACGGAGGAAGGACGGACCCCGAGTAGCATTTCTAAATCCCCCGTACTATAGTAGCGGTGAACAAAACAGAAAGAAAAAAGAATTTCAGAGACTTACCAGGAACGCAACTTTTCTTCATATCCCCCGCGAGAGATGACGTAACACAGTTGTCCCCAACAATTGTGTACACTTTGTGCTACAGTAAGAGCATAGAGTATTAAATCCACAAAATACTGACAATAATGGAACACACGGCTCAGTCAAGAAGCAATTGATTCATAGGCGAACAGTGAAATGTTTTATTTATGATAGCTTGGCAGCATTGACACCTCTATATTAGCCAGTAAGATATTTAAAACCTACCCGCAATACGTTTCTTATAGACTTGTATTATGCAGTGAATAGAGATACGATGTCTAGTCCTACGAAACCGTTGAAAATAAGGCCTGTCTCTAATTAAAAGAAACAATTGAATCTGTATGACCTCTTACCTAGCCAAAAAACATTCTGTCCTGTTTGACGAACAATCGCCCAGGGAGGGTTCCCTATTGTGAGAGACCCAGGTATGTCCAGCCAAATCTAGTTCTCAAATCGGAAGGACAGTTTAAATCGATCAAAAAAAGTAGAGTATATACTGCTGAGAAATGACTGATTTTGAAGTGAAAATGAAGTCTAATGAGTCGATCTATAACCCAGGAGTGTTCAAGAAAGAAGTCGGAATGGTTTAAATCAAGGTAAGGCCATACAATTTTTATATATTGGAAGAAAAAGTGTAGAATCATGGTAACGTTCGATTATTTCTAAAGGTTAGGAAGATTTGAGTAGCGTAGCTAATAAGAGGTAAGTTTCTCCATGGAAGAAAAACAATTACATCCACAATTGACACTATCGGTGAAGACACATAGCTTTGTATTCTCACTAAAAATTGACACACTTCTTATGGCAATGTAGTACTATTTTATATATTTAAGAACAGTAACTTTACGGCAATCAATACCCATAAGCTTACAGCTGCTCAGACAGACATATGATCAACTTACAGATTGATAGTTTAAGATAAGTTTACTTTCTTGTGCCTTCCCTTCAGTTATTAAATAGGTGAGGGTGGCTATCTTCTTGTTGATGTAGTCATAAGACATGCTGATGTTACCCTGAAAGTAGACATATTAAACATCAATATTGTAGGATAATGTTGATTTACTTAAAACAAACACGGTCACCCAATTAAGAGGTACCGGTAGTACAAAATATATATGGTTATATTTATTTATCTATCTAGAGAGGCAGAACACATTGAATTAAAAACCAGAAACCGCCTTACCCCTATGCCTATGCCCGTACAGCCCGCTTGGTATTACCCAGGACTATGCAGCTGTAGACCAATGTAATTCCCTCTTTGAAGATACTTACAAATGTCATGGTGATATATTGATGGCCTGGGTATATCCCAAAGTTCCCAGTCTGCATTGAAAATCTAGAAGGTACTTGATGGTTACAAAATGGGCAGAACATAGAAGCTTATAGTTTATTTTACTCCAAACTTTGTACACTTGTATAAGTTTAAAAGTCAAAGTATTAACTTTAAAATATTCACACCTTTTTTTTTTTACCTTCTAGCTTTTCAACGCAGACAGCAACTTTGGAATAAATCCTCGCCATCACGTTCTTCCTAGGAAGTCACGAGGCGGAGCTCTACTATTTGCCCACAGTTGCGCAACAATCAAGCAGCTTAAAAATGTTTACATGCGAAAGGTGGATCAAAAATGGAACAAATTTTTGAGTTAAGAATTATAACATTTTTAGTAGCTTAGAAAAACAATTGAATTGTTCTGTAGCTTCATGACATAGCCCCGATGTATTCTTACAGTTGTAAAATGTCCGACGACAACCGCATAATTTACGAACAATTACCAAGACTGAGAATGAGAATTGGGTGTTCTCTTTCGTTTTGAGCAAAGCTTGATAACAGATATGGCGGACTTTTTTTAGTTTTACGTGAGCTTCATGGCCAATTCTGCCACATACAAGTCTGGCGATGTACAATTGAGGATTACAAGA
>JAQQZZ010047268.1:0-10199 GCA_030265115.1 Mopalia vespertina | reverse complement strand
TCCATGAGATTCCTCAGGGATCATCTTAGTACACCCATGTTTCCATGAGATTCCTCAGGGATCATCTTAGTACACCCATGTTTCCATGAGATTCCTCAGGGATCATCTTAGTACACCCGTGTTTCGATGAGATTCCTCAAGGATTCATCTTAGTACACCCATGTTTCCATGAGATTCCTCAGGGATCATCTTAGTACACCCGTGTTTCCATGAGATTCCTCAGGGATTCATCTTAGTACACCCGTGTTTCCATGAGATTTATCAGGGATTCATCTTAGTACACCCATGTTTCTATGAGATTCCTCAGGGATTCATCTAAGTACACCCGTGTTTCCATGAGATTCATCAAGGATTCATCTGAGTACACCCATGTTTCCAGGAGGCTTCTTAGGAATTCATCTTAGTACACCCATGTTTCTATGAGATTTCTCAGGGATTCATCTAAGTACACCCGTGTTTCCATGATATTCCTCAAGGATTCATCTTAGTACACCCGTGTTTCCATGATATTCCTCAAGGATTCATCTTAGTACACCCGTGTTTCCATGAGGTTTCACACTGATTGATCTGATTACACCAATGTTTACATGTAATTTCACACTGATTCATCTTATTACATTCTACTTTCTGATTACTCACCTGCTAAAACAAAAAATATACCAGATACAAATGTCAAAACCTTTTTCTGTGTATGACAATGGCCGACAAAACATATGATGCCTCCAATGAGCAATATGAGTAAACTTGATAGCGGGAAAAACGTGGAGCGCCTCATGGAGTCTGCAAAGAGAAAAACAAGAACAATGAAGGTGGATATAACTGTCCTGGGAATAGTCCTATATTTGTGATCATACACAGTTGTACACAATAATGACCAGGAGCTTAATATAACTTCAATCCGAGTAAGCAATGGTATCCAGGTAATAAACTGTAGAGGTTAATTAGTATTGGATATATTTGTTTTGTTTATTCGTGTGAGGGCTTACACCGTACCTAACGTTATATCATTTCAATTTAATCAGCGCGACAAACCTCAAAAGGATTCAGTGCAATTCCAGGAATTAACTTTAAGTGGAATCACAACTTGTTAATACGACTCAGATTCAGTATAAGATCGATCAGCAAACAGTGCATTTCAGTCAACAAACCCCTTTCGTGGAAACTTCTAAAGACATTCATTCCAGTTTTTCAAGTTTACATGCACTCTTGCATTTAATGAATTTTGCCAGATAGCCATGGTTCTCGTTGTTAAGTCAAGATGTGGGTTCATGACAAATTTAACGGTGAAGTCCATCGTTTAATCTCCGTTAGGAAAGTCAGTCAAGGTTTGAGCATAGTAGTGTTTTTTAACAATTCGCTTAGGTGGTTAACCCAACAAATGTCTACAAATCTTAAATGAATACAATTAAAAAAATAACAGAAATGGTCGGAGGCGTTTATTGAGGTAATAAATACTTACAGAGTATAGCCTCGGTTGGTTTTAACTCGTCCCTCTCCACGTTCTTACTAAAGTAATTAATATAACTACATTGAGGGTGCCGTCTCTCACGAGCTGAAAAATACAAAAAAACTTTACTTCGTATTGTTTTACATGATTGTGGTATTATTTATAACGTACAGTATTTTTTTAAGGTGGACTGTTGTGATAAAGGGTATACTGTGACGATATAATACATAACTGTCTCAGCCTATTTATTACTGTTAGAACTTATTTACTGAATTCCCCGTCACCTTATACAATACATGGCAGATACCACCTGATAAAAATAATAAATGGAATCTATGGTTCCGCTCTTTATTTAATTTATTTTTTAACAAATTTCTTGGGCCCTGTATCTGTTAGAGTGAATATATAGAGCAAAATATAACTCTGCGTGTATACTTTGAAGTAAATTGTTTTTTTCAACCCGTTATCTGAGAATAGGTCCATATATTGTACATAACAACACTACTGAATCTTTACAGGTAGGCTACAGTTAGGGACTATACCAGTAGTTCACAAATATGCACGAGGAATGACAATGAAAGGAACTGAAGGGAAGAGGTCGGACCACAACGGCAATTCATTCCCCCATCCAGCCTGTCTTGCATAGGAATCAAGACACAGGTTTGATTACACATAACAGCAGTAATTTCCAGTTGGTAAACATTCACACTGGAACTAACACAAAAAAACTAGCAAGAATTGGTTTTGTTAATTCTTCCCCGATATTGCGCAGCTCTCTAGACAAACAGAAGTATGTGACACAAAACAACTGTTGAGATGTTATCGGGAGTAATAGGGGCTGTACCCTACACTATTAATGTATAGCACGATTGACATTTTCTAAGGCCAAAATACTGAATAATGCTGGTCTTATGGTTAAATAATAGTATGAGTGCATGTATAATGTAACACATTAAGGATGAACGATGGAATCTACATATATTGGCTTAAACACAACACCTACTCCAGAGTACCTGTTAACGGTACAAACATGTGAGTTTCATTAACAATGAGATTACATATTAACGATTATTGAGAACAGAAACAAACGTCAGTGGAGTATTGTATTTAGTTTCCATTTTTGTCTTTCTGTATGTCCATTATCCTAAAAGTTTTTGCACGCCCCACTCCACACCTCTCTGTTCGGCATATATATATATATTTTGAACAATTGAAGAGAGACAAATTTGCGTGCCTCCAATATGAAAGAACGTTGGATGTACTTATCATACCCAATTATGGCGTCTGGTAGATCTGGGTCAGGCATGGCCAGCTAAAGGTGCATTTTTTACGTTATGACTACTTTATAGTTCCCAGAAAGCGTATTCATTGATAACTCTAGAAAGAGGCTTTACTTGTGGGTTAAGCAGGATAGTTGTAATGTGGCGAGGTTGCACCATTACCGTATCGGAGAATGAGAGTAAAATCTGATCGATTGCTGGTCCTTACTTCGCTTGCCAACAAACTGGCTCGTAATTCAGACCCTAATGGTTCCCCCTCACACACATACACTCATACACAGCCAGCAAAATCAAATTAGGCCTTAATATATCTGCTCCCGCTACTCTCTCCATCATGTTAACCTTCCCAGGTTTAATATCATTCCAACAAGGCTACTCCTCAAATCAACCGAGCTGCAATTCGCTTGAATCAGTGACAGGAAAATTTCAATAGCGAGTCATCAGCAAGACCAGCAGATACCTCTTACAGGAGGAAATCACAAACTATCACTGGCAACAGTTTTCATTATTTACACAAGCCCTGATAAATGTCTCCAACGACAATTTTCTCGGCAGAGATTGATCTATAGCTAATTGCAGATGTATTTAAGATTCCTAGTTGTTCTCATATGTTGGGTACGTCAAATAAATTCACAGTCAAATCAAAGTCTAGTAAACTTTTAAGCAATTTATCCTCCAAAAAATCTGAAGAGTTTTAGTTCGGTCCCGATAGAACGTCGAAACCACCCTGGTCCATTCTGGTTGGTAAATTATGCCCACGTATTTTTAGTATATTAAATATTATATATGTGTCCTTAACGGCATGAGATGTACTGGAAATTAATCTGATAAGCTGACTCATTGTTAAGTTGGAATAAAATATAATGATAGTTATTGATAGATAGAAGATTGACTGGAGCGGATTAACTTGATTTGTTGTCTTCATATTCAGTTTTATTGGTCGACATTTTAAACTCGGGCTAGAAATGCAACGTCAACTCCACTCAAAAGGATTCTATGTATAATTTACAACGATTCAATACCCAGTAGAGTTATGCATTTGTGCTAAAGGGCAATGGTACAAAATCCATGACAACACATCCCACGCAAGTAAGAGGTGTGGCAAAAAGGAGAGGAAAGAGACCGTTGGCCGTATTCATGTACAGATGTGTCCCAGCACTAAACTAAGCTTTCCCCAGATGACTTTACCGTAGCAACTGACTTTCTTTATATTTTCATATCTCTACCCTTTCATGATGTCTTCATTTCTTTGCATATCTCTACCCATTCATGACGTCTTCATTTCTTTGCATTTTAGTTCATTTCATGTGCCGACTGAATTTTACGCAAAGAAGCAAATAGATGTATATAAAATAAAATGTATACGATAAATATTAATAATTAGTTTAGGAAATATTTTTTAAGGTATTCAAATGTTTTTATATCATTTATATCGCCACAAGCCGCGATTATAACAGTCCTGAAGTATACTGAAGAGGATATTTCGTGCTCAGCTGAGTCAACTCCAAGTCTGTGCTCGAAGACCAGGTTATACAAATTTGAGAACGATCTCGTGCTCAGCTGAACACGAATCCTCAACAAGATCGGGACGGTGCTCAAGACCATACTCAACAGAACTGCAGACTTGTTTTAAGGATTTGCTGGTTGCGCATGGCTTTTTATATATCTTTATCGATTGGATTTTTAAAATTCAACTTTTATAAGGGTTTAAACATATTGTCAATCAAAACTGTTTCATAACCACCGATTGGGATACAGCTCCGAGGAGCACAAGAGTTTGAGCACAGACTCGGGGATTGAGTATTCTCAACATATGTGATAAATTCCTCCACCAGGACAACAATGGGGAATCATGATTTACAAGTTCCAAACTTTCAAAGCCGTGCGGAATTCATCTTCAGGAATTGTAACTGCAAGGCTGTACTGTAGCACATGATATCATTCACAGACCTGAGATAACAAATCGTATAAAACAACCACACAATAACAGTTATTCGCTGAGCTGGGACGACTGTCCGAAACAAATAGTACAAAACAACCACACACACAGTTACTTTAAGGAATGAGACACTCAGCAATGAGTTGCAAATCTTCCGTCTGACCATAGAATATGTCCTTCAACGGTGACCTGGCTTTATAAATAAATTCATATGACATCTTCTGGGGATTAGTTCAATTGTATGGCTTATATTTTGTTGATAGATCGCTTTGTATATGGACATACCAATTCTAGATTAAAGCACACAAAATCGCGGTTAAAACGGCCAGTCCAAAATTGACATTTACATTACTTTGAAGCGAACGTCTTCTAAATACTGGTGAAGTAAAGCTGACAAATGAACATGTGTTCCAGATCAGCAGTGTTTTCAGACCAGTTAATCTCATGACATTTCTAATATTTATGTTTGTGTTTTTCAATGCTGCTCAGTATATATGATGAGTTTCGCACGGCAATGGTCTTTGTACTGGGTAAGATGTATGTCCAGTAGATATATAGTATAGGTACCACATTACAGGCCGCGGGTGGTCATCATGGCATACTGTGATTAGATAATGAGTTATGTCTTCCCTAAAACTTCTTTAGTTAACTTGAGAAAAAAAAACCTATACATTTACGCGATAGGCAACAATAATTTATTTTGTGCAACACAATATTTGAAAATGTAGTTAACCGAAACTAGGTCAATAATTGGATTATTTATTTTATTCAGTAAAAAGCGAATCACGAAATGAGACATCCAAATAGAAGGCTACTGGAAAAGTCATTCCGCGATATTCAAAGCAATTATTAACCAATCAAAGGCCTTGCGGAATAGCAGGAAAAAGTGGGAGCAAAGGTCTCGTTTTTCTGATAATGGTTCCTTGGATAATAGGACTGACAGCTATTTATTTGAATCGTGGACTTTATCTTTCTATTAACCCATGGTGATTACAATGCTCTCGACTAGGGTAAACTTCGGTTCTCATTCATAAAATAACGCACTTCATTGATCTCCATTTGCCAAACCATTTCCGTGGATAGGTTTGTCGACGTAGTTCAAACAGTGTTCTAGCTGATGGAGGCATAAAGAGACCCAGACAGCGGGAAGACAAAGTCCAGGGCTGAATGGAATATGTGGAGGATGGATTATCTCAAAGTGCCATTAATCCAAAGCCAGACAGTAATGAACTAGTTTGAAAAGACAGCAGCATAGTACAGAGTTCATGACTAAATTAGATGATTAACATTACCAATAATAAATGATATTTGTTTCCATTTTTTGCAACGACGAACAGTTTCCTCAACTCGTCCGATCTGGTTGTATTAACATAAATAGACATATTTAAAGATGCACACCAGGAGAAGCAACATAATGCTACAAGTAGCACATGCAGCGGCTATTGTAATTTATAAAGTAGTCTTCGTCGATACCCATCCGTCTTTGTATTCGTTGCCAAGATTGTGCGTTAATGGGTTGAGTATCGATTAACATTAGAAGCAAATAGACACTGGTATAAGGAACTGTCGACCAGTTAACAAAGGTACCTGTTATAATAATCCCCACAGCATGGCCTCAATGACAAGGTGCTGGTAGCATAATACCAAACTACAGATTAATGTCAACAAGCCATAGTCCTCACAATACTGGGTCATTTAAACAATCATAGCCTACACCTGGGGATTTAAAGCACAACAACAGTTCGAAATCAATGCAAAGATTTCGCCTCTGATTCAACGTTTCGATTTAATTGAACTAACATCAGAAGGTTAAAATTTGGTTGGTTTAAAAAAAAACACACGAAACGGTGAGTCAACTTTATATTGCTCGTATCCCCTCAAAGTTGCTACTGTCCTTTAATTTGTATCGAATGGTGGCCAAAACATAAAGAATATGCTCCACAGAATACAAAACTGAGGATCCATGTGGTCTGGGTTATTAACTTCTGTTTGTAATCAAATTCCACAAAGCTTACATTCATTGGGTTTTTTTACAAATCAGTTATACTAAATCATAGATAAAACAAATATCTTCTCTGCGAAGATGAAGGCTCATGTGAAGTATAGTGAATAAAAAGATTATTCTGTTGTGAACGGTATAACCATTGAATCAAAATAGACATAGTCATGCAGGAAATGATCGCATTTAGATCTGGATTCCAGGGAAAATGGTACATTATAAATTTCTAGGTTAATGCGGAATGAATGAGCCAGCTTACAATTCTCACAATTAAAACCGACAACTCTACCGATTTAAGTCCTTTTCAGAGTTAGAGAGCAGACGGGCAACCGTTTTGTAGCCATGAAGTATATCATTGAACTTTATAACGCAAACTGACACCTTCTGACAAACAAGTGCCATTAGGCTGCTCCCAATGAGTGGAGTTTTAGTCCAAGTCACTCTTACGGAAAATCCAGCTTCTTTTACTGTGTAAATAAAAGTATTGTAGTTTTCAGAATAATTTAATTAGTTATTAACTTTATAATGCAGTATATTGTGCAGCAGTAGGACGATATCAGCCCCTATATATAACACCGCTTGTAGTTTGCTCAGCGACGACTGCACAGTTCACAGCCACACCCAATGATGCTTAAAACGTTCTTGTTTGGGATTAAGCTGCCTTTGCCATGGAGGTAGAACGGCTACTGCTTTAATCCAATGGCAGATAACACAGATATATTTCCGCAGCTTCATCAAGCCTATTACGAAAGGTATTACGAAATACTCGTGGTTTGTGTATAATACAAACGCCATGTGACTATATGCTGCAAAATTGGGATTTGTTTTTGCAGCAAAAATATATGAGAAACATTTTAGATTCTTTACTATGCTCGCTCGTTAGAATATATTTTATCTTTCTCTCAAAACTTAATGCACATGTTACTTTCCGTTGAGTAATTATATTTCAATCTGTAACATTGAATTCAATAGCAAAGCTGTATTGATATTGATAATACTAAATTCAGTTGAAATTGAAGTACTTCGGGTAGGGGTCAAAAAGGTCAAAGGCTACGCCTAGCAGTTAATGACTCTTTGGATACAGCTGAGTGGATCATTGTTCACCTCCTGTATTTGGTTCATGTGTTTTATCGTTTAATTAACCCGTCTTGATTGCAGTGCTTTCAACCCTCCATTACTGGGGCATTTCATTCATAAATGACTTGCTTCAGTGGTTTGCATTTGCCAAACAGCAGACATTTATACATTTTCACCGCACTTGAAATCGATTTGAAGCTGATCGAAAGACAGTTAAAGGCTAGTACGGTTTATCTAATACTACCCAAGAACCAAACCAAGTAGGATGGGTGTCTTTGTACGGCTTATACACAAGGGCATGGTCAATAGGAGAAAAACTATACAGCGCCTTTTCGCAAATATAGTACTAAACCAGCCGAGTTTCTGTAGGACAAGTCAAATACATATCACAAGGCAAATAGGTTCCAGTAAAATATAAATAATCAGTGAAAACAATATCCTACAAACAGTTGAACAAAAACCTGATCGTATTGTATGTTATTGTTGAATCTGACTTTATGTCTCTTTTACCATAGATGAGCTTTTGTGTTATTGGCAACTTCATCGATTAGCATTGGAACCCAATAAGGAGTCGTCTACTGGGCCAATAGAACAGTCGGTCAGTTAACAAATGTAACTCGCATAAAAGTATGCCGCTAGAGAAACAGTTCTCTTAGAGGGAGAGAACCGCAAACCAGGCCAGGATGCGGACTAATTGCTTCCCAAAGACACAAACCACACTGGCACATGGCTATTCCATCCGGGCATTCACTGAGCTGTATGACCCCCATCCGGACAAAGCCATAACTAATATGATGACGTACAGTGTGCAATTTGACCAGGCCTCTTTGATTAATTACTGTGTGTAACATCGCATTAAACACAAACACAAAACTTGTAATATTAGTCATATAATGCTGGTCTCATGAAGAGTGCTCAAGTCGTCAGTGCTTCCTCGTTGGAATTTACAAGGAGGGCATCAGACTGGCCTCCAGAGCCTTACTGGTAAAATCTCTACAGATCAACGTCAGACTTTCCAGAGTAGCCTTTAATACTGGTAAAATCATTACAGATCAGCTTCAAACATTCCATAGTAGCCTTACTGATAAAAGCTCTACAGACCAGCGTCAGACATTCCAGAGTAGTCTTACTGGTAAAATCTCTACAGACCAGCGTCAGACTTTCCAATGTAGCCTTACTGGTTAAATCTCTACAGACCAACGTCATGCTTTCCAGAGTAGCCTTACTGGTAAAATCATTACAGATCAGCGTCAGACATTCCAGAGTAGCCTTACTGGTAAAAGCTCTACAGAGCAGCGTCAGACATTCCAGAGTAGCCTTACTGGTAAAATCTCTACAGACCAGCGTCAGACTTTCAGAGTAGCCTGACTGGTCAAATATCTACAGATCAGCGTCAGACTTTCCAGAGTAGCCGTACTGGTAAAATCATTACAGATCAGCGTCAGATTTTCCAGAGTAGCCGTACTGGTAAAATCACTACAGATCAGCGTCAGACATGCCAGTGACTTTACTGGTAAAATCTCTACAGATCAGCGTCAGAGATGTCAGAGTAGCCTTACTGGTAAAATCTCTACAGATCAGCGTCAGATTTTCCAGAGTAGCCTTACTGGTAAAATCACTACAGATCAGCGTCAGATTTTCCAGAGTAGCCTTGCTGGTAAAATCACTACCGATCAGGGTCAGACTTTCCTGAGTAGCCTTACTGTTTGATAGTGAACCTTTTTTTTAAAGAATGTGTGTGTGTGATGATGTTCGTTTACTAGAGGAATTGTCTCTATGTCGTACAGTTTCTTTACTGGTTAAAATATGCTTGTTTGTGGTGGTGTTTTTTATTGACTAAATAATGTCTGTTTGTCCTGGTGTTTTTATTGGTTAAATTTATGTTTGTTTGTGGTGGTGTTTCTTTACTAGTTAGAATATGTTTGTTTGTGGTGGTGGTGTACCTATATTTAAGAGAGTATGTTTGTTTATGGTAGTGTTTCTTTACTGATTACAATATATTTGGGTGCGGTGGTGTTTTTTTATTGGTTAGAATATGTTTGTTTGTGGTGGTGTTTTGTATTGGTTAGAATATGTTTGTTTGTGGTGGAGTTTTTTATTGGTTAGACTATGTTTGTTTGTGGTGGTGTTTTTTATTGGTTAGAATATGTTTGTGGTGGTGTTTTTTATTAGTTAGAATATGTTTCTTTGTGGTGGAGTTTTTTATTGGTTAGACTATGTTTGTTTGTGGTGGTGTTTTTTATTGGTTAGAATATGTTTGTTTGTGGTGGTGTTTTTTATTGGTTAGAATATGTTTGTTTGTGGTGGCGTTTTGTATTAGTTAGAATATGTTTGTTTGTGGTGGTGTTTTTTATTAGTTAGAATATGTTTTTTTGTGGTAGTGTTTTTTATTGGTTAGAATATGTTTGTTTGTGGTGGCGTTTTGTATTAGTTAGAATATGTTTGTTTGTGGTGGTG
>JAQQZZ010047257.1:0-10200 GCA_030265115.1 Mopalia vespertina | reverse complement strand
TTCACCAACCCACCAAACCAACCAATTAACCAACCCACCAAACCAATGAATTCACCAACCCACCAAACCAACCAATTCACCCACCAACCAAATCAATCACCAACCAGCACACCCACCCACCAAATCAACCAATTCCCCCACCCACCAAATCAATTAATTCACCAAACAACCAACACAACCACCCACCCAACAAATCAACCAACCCACCCACCCACCAAATCAACTAATTCACCCACCCACCAAATCAATCACCAACCATCCCACCAAACCAACCAATTTACCCTCCCGCCAAATCAATCACCAACCAACCAATTCACCCATCCCCCAAACCAGCCAAGTCACCCTCCCACCATATCAATCACCAACCATCCCACCCACTCACCCACCAAATCAACAATTCATCCACCGACCTACCCACCCATCAAATCAACTAATTCATCCACTGACCTACCCACCCACCCAATCAACCACTGACCTACCCACCCACCAAATCAACCAATTCATCCACTGCCCAATCCACCCATCAAATCAACCAATTCACCCACTGACCTACCCACCCACCAAATCAACCAATTCATCCACTGACCCACCCACCAAATCAACCAATTCATCCACTGACCAATCCACCCACCAAATCAACAACTGACCTATCCACCCACCAAATCAACCACTGACATACCCACCCACCAAATCAACCAATTCGCCCACTGACCTATCCACTCACCAAATCAACCAATTCGCCCACTGACCTAACCACCCACCAATTCGCCCACTGACCTACCCACTCAACAAATCAACCAATTCATCCACTGACCTACCCACCCACCAAATCAACCAGTACGCCCACTGACCTACCCACCCACCAAATCAACCAGTTCGCCCACTGACCTACCCACTCACCAAAACAACCACTAAACCCCATCACCTCAGGCAGCCATACCCTACCCAATCAAACCCAAAATATAATAGTAGAAGATAATTAAAACCATAAAATAAATAAAAAAACAAAAACGGCCAGGTCAGGATATTGAGTGTTATTTATTATGATTTCAGGGCTCTATGATGGGAGGTGTATGTTTGTCAGTAGTCTTCCAGCAGATGCCACAAAAGAACAAGTAATGGGGCTGTTTTCTGATGCAATCAACATCCAACTACCTACAGCTAAAGATGGCAAGTCAGAAGGGTAGGTTCAACACGGATTACCTTAAGTCATACGTATTAAGGGCCTGTGGCGTAATGGTAAGCAAGTACGCTCACTATTCCTACTTCAATATACAGTCCGATTGTCGTCCATCATATATATGAGGAAGTCACACGATGTGGCTCTGGTAATTGCAAGGCTGTTTTTTTTTAGGAGGTTTCCTCTCGGTTTTCCACCGTAATTAAGCAAGGAACATTATGAAGTGGACAATCCATCGTCATATAAGTGAAATACCCTTGAGTACAACGGTAAACCCCAAATCAAACATACATATTAATAACTAACTCATCTTTACTTATTCTTCTGCACAGAGCAGTGCGATGAATAATAAACAAAGCATTTGTATATAAACCCTTCACATTAAGGTTGTGTTACTGTTCACTCTATGAAAGTACACCACCGTCATATAAGCTTAATACCCTTAAGCACATCATTAAACACCAATCAATCAATATATATAGATACATTTCCACTTTAATCCAAAGTGTACGACAAACTTTGTGAGTCTTGACAGTTATGATAAACCTCTCTAATTTTGCTTTCATGTTTATCAAGCTTACAGGTGATAAGCTAATTCCAGTCTTATTATTTTCTGATGGAGTCAACGGATGGAGTCAACGGAGTTACATGTAATGTGAGAAGAAGTTAAATTATGTGAAAGCTATGCTCAAACTTTTCTGTCTGAGTCTGTTACAATGTATAATAAGTATAGCCTGTTATTTGTCAGGATCACAGAGATTCTTCCTTTCAATGTTCTATTCATATATTAATTCAGAGGTTTTCAATGTTTACAGGTATGCCATATTAGAATTCAAGTCTCGTCCAGCCACATTAGAGAGCTCAAAGCTGACTGTAAAGTTAGGCGACAATGAACTTAAACTACACACTGTTGGCATGCAGAAAACTCCCCGTTCAAAAGGTTACCATTTGACTTTAATTACCACTTAAGTGTAGAGTAAGGTGATTAATTCAAATAAAGAGAAGGGCCCTACAAGTCTTTACTTGGCACTGGAGGAAAATTAACTTTCCAACATTATGGAAACGCTTCACATCTTGGTTGTGCTAGTGTAAATTATTGTTGGAATACACCACCGCCATATAAGTGAATACCCTTAAGCACGGCGTAAAACACCAATCAATCAATTAAAACAACAAGAATTGCACCAAAAAAATTAGGTAAAATTAATCTTGATGCCCTTTTCTTCAGTATTTCTTCTTGTTGTTGTACATTATCATAATTGGAACTGTTAAACAGAATTATCAAAATAAATTGATAGAATTAGCATGGATAGAATAACAATTGTCTATTTTATGAATAACAGAATTGCCGTATGTAGTTGAATTATATAGACTTATGTTTCAGCTGCTCAAGAGAAGCTGGATGAAGAGATGAAAAAGATTCGTCAACAGGGTCAAAATAGATCTGCACTTAGAGGTAACAATATGGCTAGAGTGGATTCTAGAAGCGCACGTCAAAGACCAGGTAGCCGTTTCCGTCAAGGCAACCAACGACCTGGACAAGGTAACCAACGACCCGGACAAGGTAATCAACGACCCGGACAAGGTAATCGGCAGGGTAATCAACAAAATAGGACGGGGCAAGGTCGAGGGAATGCCAATAGCCAAGGTCGTTTTTCCAGTGTAACTCAGAAACGGGGATCTGCTGGTGGGCGCGATGACTCTTCACCTGTAAAGCGCGGCAGGATGGACAGGGGTTCTCGTAATCAGGGAAGGACGGGCAACTCAGGAATGATGGGTGGCAGGAATTATATGGGGGGTAACAGAGAGATGCAGCTTCGACAAGACATGTTGCTGGCCCAGCAAGCAATGTTAGCTCAACAGATGCCATCTTCAGGTAACTGTATATTCTCTTCTCACCTGTTTCTCAGGAGTTGTTGGTAAGCACCTTATGAGCGCTGGGGCCACTTCCTAAAATCTTGTACGACAAAAAAATATCATGTGATAAAATTTCGCCATGTAAAACTATACGCATAAAAATATCATGATAAAATTTCGCCATGTAAAACTATACGCATAAAAATATCATGATAAAATTTCGCCATGTTAAACTATACGCATTAAAATATCATATGATAAATTTCGCCATGTTAAACTATACGCATAAAAATATCATATGATAAAATTTCGCCATGTAAAAATTAATCATAAAAAATATCATACGCATAAAAATATCATGATAAAATCGCCATGTAAAACTATACGCATAAAAATATCATGATAAAATTTTGCCATGTTAAACTATACGCATAAAAACTATACACATAAAAATATCATGATAAATTTCGCCATGTAAAACTATAAGCATAAAAATATCATATGATAAAATTTCGCCATGTTAAACTATACGCATAAAAATATCATATGATAAATTTCGCCATGTTAAACTATACGCATAAAAATATCATATGATAAAATTTTGCCATGTAAAACTATACGCATAAAAATATCATATGATAAAATTTCGCCATGTAAAACTATATGCATAAAAATATCATTATAAAATTTCGCCATGTTAAACTATACGCATAAAAATATCGTACAAGATTTTATTGTCCTACATTTTGTGAAATTGGCTCCTGTTCTGCTCCCGACAGTTTTTGTGGCATCTTTCTCTACAAACTTGCTGGAATGTTATTATATTCGATCAATTTCCATGTTTATAAAAGTGGTGTTTAAATGTAAATGAAAGGTAGTTACAACATACTTCAACAACTTTTTAATATTTTAAACCATAATTGATACATAGAGACTATACAGCAGTCTACATACTTTTTTACTGAATTAAGACCCTTGAGTACAGAGCAATGAACACCAGGAAATTAATTAACCTCAAATTATTGACTACTATGTTTAAAAAATAAATTTCAAGTTCAAATTGTACTGTATTGTGTGTTAAGAAAATATCGGAAAAGATATATTTTAATTAATCTTTTGTTTTTTTCCTCAGGAATGACAAACAGAAGCAGACAGGTATGTTCATACAGGATTTGAGTTTATTGATGATACGAATAATGTAATATCATTATCTTAGCATCATAAGATTGATGCTTCTGTTATGTTTCTCCAGTCATATAATCGTAATACACTTTAAACTGAAGTGTACAGACATCACTCGCAAGATCAAAGTTCAGCAAGTAATATATGCACTACAACAAACTTCAATTATAATATTGCCAATGTTGTACTACAGACAGTTAAAGAGGTCAAAGATCTTGGTGTAATTATCACGCATAATGTCAATTTAAGATGTCTGGTTTTATTCGAAGATCGTGTAAATCTTTTAACAATATATCTGTTTTAAGAAAACCTTTCATCAGTTTAGTCAGGAGCAAATTAGAATATTGCTGTGAAATATGGTCTCCATCTCAGACAACTTATGTAGAAAGATTAGAGCGGGTCCAAAAAAAGTTTATAAAATACTTATGTTTTAGAAAGGGTATGACATACAGCAGAACCAATTTCACCTCAATATGCCACCTCTAGCGAAAAGAAGACAATTCTATACTAACTTATTTTAATATCGTTCTGTACATAATATTTTTAATTGTCCATATCTAGTCAATGTCATGTTTTATTATGCCCCACAGAGAAATCTTAGAGCGAAGAAACTTTTTAACCCCCCTTTATGCAAACTTGTTCTGAGGAAAAAGCTGTCACAATATGGTGTCAAACTAGTTTTAATCCATATTTTGAACAATTAGATATTTTTAGCAATATGTCTTATTTTAAAACGCAATGCAAAAAACTTTTTTATATGTAAACATGTCCTTGTTGACTTTTATAAGGTATATGACACTTGTATACTGTTAGATAACTCTTCGTGATGTTTTACTGAACTTGTATTAATATATAATTTCCCTGTATATATATAAACATTATACCGCATTCTATAGTATTAATTATATTTATCGTGTATTATAGGATTTTTAAATTGTACATGTATTGTATTAAATGTAATTGTTATCTGCACTGTAAGTAGGCACTTAATACCTGCTGTGTAAAAATCAAATAAAATCAAATAAAAAGTAAAAGGTCACATACATGAGTGGAATTTCACCTATATAGAAATAATAAAACAACATACTCATAAATTTTACTGTGCATTTTACATGAACTGTAGTTACGTAAGTTTGTTTTGTTTTGACTTAATATTGATGTAGACAACAAATTGAAATTTATGATTCTTTTTTTTTTTAATTACAGGGTTCTGGTGGCAACAGAAGGTAACTATTAAATCCTATGATCAGATCAAAGTTCTATGTACTAGCCATTTGTTTCAAATCTGTCCTTGTGTTGAAAATGATATCTGTCCTTGGGTTGGAAATGATATCTGTCCTTGTGTTGAAAATGATATCTGTCCATGTCTTGGAAACGATATCTGTCCTTGTGTTGGAAATGATATCTGTCCTTGTGTTGGAAATGATATCTGTCCTTGTGTTGGAAATGATATCTGTCCTTGTCTTGGAAACGATATCTGTCCTTGTCTTGGAAATGATATCAGTCTTTATGCTAAATCTGGATTTTGGTGCTTAATCTTGTTGTTGTCCAGTTTGCTGTCAGGACATTTTGGGTGGTTTGAACTGGTTTCCTTTCCCCATTGGCCTAACACATGTTGACGAAAAAAATTTAAGTCTGACTTTAAAATAAAATAACCAAATATGTAGACTTTCATCCATACGTTCTGTACTAATAACTGATCCAGATATACATATAATTTTCAAATGAAGTTATTATATCCATTATTCTACTGTTTGTTTTCTAGGTCCATGAATAATGATATACAGAACATCAGGGGAGAATTACTGTGAGTATATACATTTACATATGTAACTGCTTTCCTGAACGAGTGGGTGTCGATACAATTTAACAAGTTATTCACCACAGCCTTATTTTCCGTTATGAGGTTTAAAACAAACGCTGACAATTCAAAACCTTTGAGTACTACCACTAAACAACATAGATTGTTTGATTTCAACCCAAACCTGTCAATGTCTGTTGCAAATAAGTTTTCCACCATTTTGAGTAAAATTGTAGGATTGCTATTACAGTGTGTGCTTTGATTTAACATGTTCTTCAATTAAAGTGGGACCCTTGCTCAGTGGTTAACGGGTCAGACTACTGATCATCCTTCTATGTACTGCTCAAAGGTTCTATTTCCACGGTCAACCTCAGGTATATAAGTAAGTCACCAGAAGTGGCACTGACAATCGTGGGTGGTAGTTTTATGTGGTTTCTTCTCAGGTTTTCCACCATATTTATGTGAAGTTTATGAAGAAGTGGACAATCCCTCATCATATAAGTGAAATACCCTTGAGTGGGACACAAAAGCCCAAATCAAACAAATTTATTATTAACTTCTTTGAGAGGCATTTACAATAGTAAATTTATTATTGTATTACTGTTCACCATTGTCATCAGAAAACCTGAGTGTTGTTGAGCATGACCAATACAACTTTATTGAGGTTTTAATCACCTTGCTGTTTTCATTATATCTGTAATAGATGGGCCCTCTAGCTATGGGTAATATGTTTCATTAGGTATATGAGGGAGTCACATGATGTGCCTCAGGCCATAGAGGGGGTGGTTTTTACGAGGTGTCCTCTATTTACGACCGTATTTATTAAGCAAGGAACAGTGTGAAGTGAACAATATGTGGCCCCAATCAAACAAACATGTAGTCATGCTGTCTTTATTAAGCAATTCAGTCATCATGGGATTTTCTGGAAAAAATTTCTAGGTTGAAGTTCTTATCTCAAATTCTCCTTTCTTTTGTCTAGATTTTTATGAAAATAGGAATTTATTAGCATTAATCTTGGGCCATAATTATTGTTTGTTTTTTAAAACCAAATTGACGGTACCAAAATACTTCATATTTTGTGGTTCTGACCAGTTGCTGTTGGAGTTTGTCACACTCATATAGACGGTTTTATATACTATAGATTTCAACCTTATTATATCAATCAATCTATAACATATGTTACTTTTTTACATGTAATATGTTATAGTGGTCAGATGCAGCGTTTGCAGCAGGGAGGTTTGTCTGACCCGTCTTACCTGATGAACCTAGCTCAGAGACTACAGCAAGCACAGGGCGGAGGATTTGGAAACTGTAAGTTAAATTAATGGGCTTATTGTTGGTTTTATTAAATTATCTGTAGTGCACCATAATTAAGATATATCACAGTTAAAGTATTTGTTTATGTGTTGGAAAATTAACCCATTTCAATGTGTTATCCCATGGCAAGATATGAATAAATGTATTGGAATTTTTTGAAAGAAAATCCCTCCATTTGGTTTTCATCTTGATAGATACAAAGAAGGAAGGTTATTGCAGAGTATTGAGGTCTGATGGTATGAGTTATCATCGATCAACAATTTTGTTGCCAGTGAAAACATAAAATAGTTGTTTACCTGACCAAGGGCAATCAAGCAAAACAAAAACTCATGGTTTCCAGAACTACCATTCGATGAAAATAAATACAAATATTTTATCAAAAATAAAGGGGCCACTGATGGAAATCTGTTAGAAACTAACCAAATCTTGTCTATCCATCTTGTAGACCACCTAAATAATACTACTGATTTGTGCAGTTTGTCAGTAGGCGTACATTTTAATATCTAGTTGAGAGGGAGCTTCCTTGTGCTCTCGGAGCAAATCTGAAATTATTGCATATCATTCAAATCTGTTTTCAGTTTGAGGAAAACCAAGGCATGAAATGATTGGTTATATACAGTTTCTATGAGCTGTCCATGGAATCAGTATAATGGTCCCTACCGGTATACAAAAGACCCAAATGATAACTTTATTGGTGAATTTAGAGTTGAGCAGAAAATATTGAATTCTCAAGTGAGGTGGCCAAGATGGATTTCAGCATTTATTTCCTGCAGGACAATGGAATAGATGTACTTCTTGTGTTGGGGATTTGTGAATGGTGCATCAAATGACCACTCAAAGTGGTTGGTCTCATTTCTTTGGTGAAATTTAAAGTGTGAATGTTACCAGCAACATTTGCCCAATAAATCCGATATAATCAACGATTTGTTAAACAAATTTGATTTAGTAGTTGAATGATTTAAGTGGGAACTCATTCCAATTTTCAAAAGGGATTGACTGTGTTCTTGAAAAACTTTTAAACTGTTTTTAGATTCATTTCTTTATACTTGTTGCAAAAGGTACTGTGTAAGTCATGTGTTTTAAATGTCATTTTATTCCATCAGAGTCCCAATAAATTCAAGATACATATGTAAACAATTCTTCTGTTTTGTATTAAGCACAAATGTAATTAACACAGCTCGTTGGCACATGCCAAATCCGCTTTACTTGAAAACTTTGGAGGGTGTAAAAGATATAGATAGGACTTGTAGTTGGTATGGTCAGTATGAAATGGGACCTTCACATGGGCCTGATATAATGCTCACAGGTTTGAGTCTGCCTTTCACCCATAGATATAAAACTGCTGTTATTTGGTTACAGTAGATTACAGGGTTTCCCATCAAAACCATAAGTGAAATACCCTGGAGTGTGACTATAAACACCAAACAAATGATTCTGTTTGGTAACAAAAACTCTCAGAAAGTTGATCCAAATGGTGTCGCTTAGTTAGCATGTCTGAGAGCAGCTCCTACTTCGATGTTACGTTAACATACTTAAGGTTCTTTCACTCATATGACTGTGTGCCAGCCCAATGTGTGAAGGAAATCACTCGTGGACAGATTTGCTGCTCCTTATCTCGGACAACACCAGGGCACAATGAAGCTTTTTCCCAAGCCAACGATCAGTCATATTAATGAAATACCTATCAGTGTTGAAAATTCACTTGTTAGCTTCTTTTGCTTGAAATCTTTTGACCTGAAACGGACTTGTATTTCGCTGGAATGCAGTATTTTGGTGACAGGATAGGTTTTACCACCAAACTCATTCTTGATCGACTCATTGTAAAAACCACCCCAGCTATTGGTGGAGGGACTCCCCCTTTATACAGGAGGTCTACTATGGGTTGTGAACCTCTGTGCGGCACATCAAATGTGGATAACACAAGCCACAGCTGCGGATCCTAATTTGATTGTGTTGATGTTCCAGAAATGGTACAATACCTGATTGTGCCAAGTGTTTTAACCTCTGGTTAAGGGCATGAATAAATACTTTAATGAAGCAGCTTAATAAACTAAGCAAATTATTGAAAAAAATAATGACAAATAACTAAATAAGTACATTTTGGCAATTAAGCTTTCGGATAAATCTTATTCCAATTTCGAGATATGTGCAGGGAGACTCAAATATTGGGTAAATATACAGTTCGAGAGAACAATTGAAGACCGTATGAACACCATGATTGGGGTGAGAATTAGGTGGGGAGGCAACCATTACATTCATTTTCACTGGTAAACTTTACAGATTTGTTCTCAAAATTCATGTAATTTAAGAATATTTTAACATCAGTGTGTTCATTAAATAGCAGTGTATTCATTAACACACTGATGTTAAAATATCTCTACTTATATCCCAGTCTGGACCAATTTTAAATCAAAACATTACTTCTGTATCTCTCAAATTATTTATACATAAACACAATCAACCAAACATTCTAGTGTTGTATAAACCTTGTGCTTACAGCCTTACTATTACATCCCATTATATTAGTTTCATAAACAGCCTGTAGAATGGTAAACCTATCAGGTCTACACTTCAACCATGTACAGACCAAACACTGACCAGTAGTTTATGTATAGATCTGCATATCAATGAAATTAGCCTTCAAGGGTAAGATCGTTTGTTTGATTGGGGTTTAACATCATACTCAAGGGTATTTCACTTATATGACGTCGTGCCAGCTCAATGGGTGACGGAAACCACTGGCAACAAACAAAGACGGGACAAATACAGGACGCTTTGAGAGCACCAGGGCAACATGAAGCTCCCTCCAACCACCTGCTTCAAGGGTAAGAAGTTGTCCATAGTTCTATTGTTCTCACCCCAT
>JAQQZZ010047246.1:0-10200 GCA_030265115.1 Mopalia vespertina | reverse complement strand
GGAAACTGTCAAAATTGGACACGCAGTTATCTGAAATGTGAAGCAAAATGACCATTTTGGACACCCTACTTCTGATTTCTGGCTAAGCCCTCTTCCTCTTGATGGGGACAATGTCAAACCTGCTGTTAACCTGGCTGTAGGAGACATCAATATTTGATTCATGTCTTTTTATCAGGCTTTCCCCATGTTGAAAAGATAGATGAGTAAAATTATAGTCTACTACTTGATAGTAATCTTGAATCTTTATTGGTCACAGAATTGTGCTAAAAATTCACTATTATAAGATGAAATAATGAAGTAGAAAAGAAAAGTAAGCCACATCTCTATGGAGTCCAGTTCCACCATTTCTTGGTAAAAATGGCGCGTTTATTACCAGCCCATGGAATTGTTAGGTAACAAGAAAATGCTTCATCTAAAAGAATATTAAACTGGCCTTAACCTATGTAAACATTTTGGAATATCATGTAGCTAGCAGAGATACAATGAAGTCTTTTACAATAAATGCATTCTCATCGCTAGTTTTATTTTTAGTACTTTTTAATGAAGTGACATGGCCAATAGGGTCGCGTATTGAATTGTCACAAGAAAATATCTTTCTCTGTGACTATTTTGATCAGCAAAATTGCTATGGTCCAGTATTGTTAATTGATGCAAGCTTTAATGCATTATCTTAACCAGTACAGAGACTCCATTGACTTTGTTTGTTGCTAGTGGCGTCGGGTGTGGTTTCCTCCTCCCATTTGGCTGGCACACTGTCACATAAGGGAAATCTCCTGAAGTATTATGTTAAACCCCAAGCAAGACTATTTTGAGACATCCAAAAAGACTTGTAACACTGCCTTTCAGGCTTTGTTATTTTCCTGTCTTGTTTTTGTTCTTTGTCAGTGGTGGTCACCTTCACTCATTGGGCTGGCATATGAGTAAAAAAACCTTAAAGTGCAGCACAAAACCCCAACCAAACAAACAAAAGAATTCAGTGTAGGCCTACTAGTTAAAATTATTATTATTGAAATTTCCAACGTAGTCCACACAAGTGTATATTAATTATACTTTGTTATGAATTTTGATTTCCAGTAGGCTTCAAAAGTCAACCCGCAGAAGATATATTTTTATGTTTTTCTTTTCAAAAATAATTTATTTTTGCAGGTCGAGATCCTGTTACTGTGGAGCGGGCTAACCTGTTGACGATGTCCAAACTGATAATCAAAGAGTTGATTGATTCCTCCCTATCACAGGGTCGTATGCTGGACAATGACCATGTGCCGCTGCAACAGTTCTTTGTGGTCTTAGAACACGTGCTACGCCATGGCATTAAACGTAAGTCATCTATTGGGGGGTTTTATTATATTTTTTGTACAGACATTAGGTGAAATGTCAGAAATTTCATCATTCATCAGTGAATTTTCTAAATTGACAAAATCTAATTTTATGATCATTTGGGTAGCTCGGTTTATGCATTGTAATACATTTCAAATCACACCATGCATTGCAAACGTTTACAAGATTGTTGTGATGATTTGGAAAATATATTTGAAGCTAATAATCAGGATCTGAGCAGTTGGAGGAAGCTTCCTGTTGTCATGGTGATCTCAGTTAAGGGACATGAGGAAGCCATTCTGATTCACTGCTTGTGATGTTTTAGTATAGCATCGTCGCCATCATGTCTTGTCATTATTTGTTGTCGGTGACGCTGAGATTGGTTTCCTTCGCCCTGTGAACTGGTATGTTCTTATGTGACTGAAATAACCTCCATTACTTTGTAAAACCCCAATCAGACAAGTGAACATGATAATAAGGGACTACACAACTCAGGGTTTTTGTTATCTTTTGAAGTAGGAGGCTTTAAGAGTAAAATAGGAGGCAGACAATAGGTCGGGTACTTTATAGGCATCCAAGGCCCCAGAAGCTCTGAGGGGGCTACATGTACCTTCTTACATGCAGGTGGTCAATTAAAACTTTAACAAAAATTAGTTGATAAGTTCTGCATTAAATAATATTAGAGTGATACATGTGTTACAGAAGTCATAGACTCGACTCAAACTTTGACTTTCTAGGCTGATAACGATTTTATATGTAATTCCAGATATTTTTCCAGATTAAAATTTAATAAACATGGGCCTACAACTGAAGAGGATTATTTTAATATACAAATGTTTTTATTTTAATTTTTCTAATTGCACACGCAGCACATGTTGCATAAGCTATACCATAAACAATGCTCTCAGTTCAAACGACATGTATTTACAGGGTCTTTGTGTTATTTTACTTGGTTTCACATCTATTTTTGTCTTCGGCTTAACAGACTGTCAGAGACCATTGTATTGACTTTGCAGTGAAATTTGCACAAAGAGCCATTGTCAAAAGAATATGTTCATAATATGGATATTTTAAGTTTGTTTATATGTTTAACTTATTAATTTACTCACATGACTAAATCTAAATGCGTCATAAATACCTGAGCATAAGATGAAGGCTTTATGTTTATAAACTGTAGGCCTACGGTCATTGTTTCATCTGTCACAATTTTGTACAAAAGGCAATACAATTCTGTCTCTCATTTTTTATTTAATATATTTCACCATAATAAGCTACATACATGTACATGTATCTCTTCATTTATTCAAAATATATATTATGCCAGAACCAGGCTTTCGGAATTACTCAAACAAAAACCAAATGTGAGTAATATCTAGATAAAAAGATGCTAATTTAGCGTCCCTGTATCCGTGCTTTATGAAGAGAGAAAATCGCCGTCTTCACTGGGTAAGAATTAGGGATTCACTTTGTCGTCTGCCTCTGTAGCTCAGTCGGTAGAGTGTTGGGCCTATAACCCAGGGTCCCGGGTTCGATTCCCGGTGGAGGCAAACAAATTTTTCTCTCTTCATTTATTCAAAATATATATATATATAGTGATGGGGAAAGGGGTTTACTAACGAATTAAATTATCTGAACATGACTACCGAAATTAATCTGTAAGATATTGACCTGGTTCATCCCATACATTCTTAGACTAATATGGCTCGAATGAAACCCTTTCAGGCATGGCTCCGGTGGAACCCTTTATGGTTCTGTCTGGAACTCTCACAACAACTGTTCCATGCATTTTCCCCTTTCTTCTTATATCAAAGAACCGTTTTTGTCGTAATGGTTCCATATATAGAACAATCCTCTTTTCTAAAGAACACCAAAGTACCATTTATTCTAAGAGTGTACAATATCGGTCTGTACTATTAGTAGTAGTATAGTTGGCATCTATTGGTCATGTTTTATCTGGTGCATTTCAATTCAAGGAGTAGCTTTTGTCAGGCACAATATCGAGTCATGCAATATATACATATTTCCTAAATAACCTGCGAAATTTAACATTGATTTAAATTAATTTGAATATTTTGTCAGCGCTCATAAAGCACTTGTATGCGTGAGTGAATACACATGCAGATATAACTTCCAAAATAACAAAAATAACTTTAGTGTTAAGAATAAGGGTACAAGAAGTTGTGTTGATATCAATTTAAAGATTAAAAATAAACCCCTTTGTTATATTTCGGTAAAAAAATCCCATTATATTTGACACTGTACTTCACGCGGGGAATGTTGGCAGGCTATTGGATATCACCAGTCCATGGTGTGATTGGTTGCGTCACAATGCCACTCTATGCCAAGTGAATGGTCAGTTCAGGCTAACATTATCTTGCTCGCTTCAGGCTATGTCGCCTTATGCGAAACTAACTTGAGAATTCAACAAACATCTTGATGATAGGAACGTCATCCCATCTCCCCGCCACCCCCCAAGAAATTAATATGCGTAAGTTTTTTTTAACACAACATGGTATAGCCCTCAATCTTCAACTAAGAGATTATCTGCTACAGAGAACAGAATCTATCGGTGAGTACTCAGTAGTAATAAGAATAAAACTTTAAGAAAATCAGAAATATGACAAACTATAACTGATACCGAAGTATGTGAGAATGTGATAAAAAATATAGCGACTTGTGAAGCGGATAAATCCCACCGACTCGCTAAGACACGACCTGTCCTTTCCGTCTAATGTGAAGGGTCCATTGGGAAAAGTACTTAAGCGCCATTTTTCTTAAACTATGGTGATACCATGGTATTTATTAGTAATACGTCCTGGTTCAGATTCCTAAATATTACTCAAAGATAACGTTCCTAAATACATTATCTCTCATGTCACTTCAGGTAGTTCTACAAAATGCAATATTTTTTTTACCTTTCAAGGTTTTACAAGTCATATTAACAAAACATCGAAATTGGTCTTAGGTACTTCTTCCACTGAACCCTTCATATATAACCTTCCTTCAGACACCGATTCAGTACCAACGGTTATAACTGCTCTCTTGAATCTGGAAACGTTATAGGACTTTAGTATTTAACCACAGAAAATAACTCCAACATAAATGTCTCCCCTTTCTCTCTATGGGTCGAATCCCCCTTGTTTTTAAGGCCTGGTCACATTAAATTCAACGGAGGGGGTATTTGTTTCTCGGAGAGAGAGCTCTCTTGTAATTAGGTTAGATCGGCAATAGAACAATTAATGTATTGCACATTACGTCAAGGTAATGTTTTAAATTAAAAAATAACATGGAATAATTGCATCTTGTTTCGTAGAGGTAGAATGCAGCCATTGTAAGATTTGCTCTTTGGTGGTGGAAACTTTTTCACGAGTTATATACATACATCTGTTTGTCAGTCATAAATCCACTAAGTCACTAGAGAGTTGGTAATTGAGTTACGTTAAAATGTCTGTTGCTTAAATGATTTCCCAAGAATAGCAGTGGTAAATCCGTCTTAGCACTAGAGGAAAATTAACTCACCAACATTATGGAGACATTTTATTTCTTGGTAGTGTTTGCGTCAATTATTGTTGGAATACACCGCCGTCATATAAGTGAAATAACCTTAAGCACGGCGAAAAACACCAATCAATCAATGAATCATTCGTATGCGTGGGGGTTTTGTGAGATGTGCCTGGTTTACCGCTCATAATAAAGAAGGCTGTAAATCGGTAATTCGAATTTCATCATGCTGATATAAAATAATGAACAGATTCTGATACAGAAAGGGTGTAAGCTGTTTTAGCTTTTCGAAAAGACAGCTTTAATCAATCCGAGCCATTCACTAGCAAACGGTTTGTCATGCCTTATATCACCCTGAATTATTTTAGCAAGGATGCAAGATGCCTTCCTTAAGTAACCGATGAACTTTTTAATTCAATGTCAATCAAACCCAATACAATTTACAATAACTTCAGATCCAATGAAAAACATCTTTAGCCTCGATTTGTAATATATCTCTTCCCGCTTATTGTCTGAGCGTAATGCTGATTTATTCGGTCACCGATAAAGGTTAAGATAAATCAGGACTAGACAGGTTGGCTTTATTGTTATATATTAAAGCAAAATGACACATTCTGGTCTGAAATGTCAGGCGAAATACCATCTGGGGAGTCTGCTGTCATAAGCATTTGCTTTTGCAATAAGAGGGATAAATGCGTTCGATGCATATTCAAAATATTTAACTATTTTTATTGAGTATTTTTGTTCTGCTGCTTTCTATTGAATGAGTGGCTTTACGTCACAGGACTTGAGCCTTTTGATGTCAACGACTTAAACAAGAAGTCCAAGAGATATTTTACTCAATTACCTGGCTTGGTTGGAACGATACAGCCATTTATATGCGATCCCCAATGGCCGCACAATTCCAATCCTTGGTCGAACCATTTTAACCATCTGCCTTTAATAGAAACGGGACCAATCAATGAAGTATTTTAGACATTGATTGAGTTTAACCCCGGGTCAAGTGTACATAAATTCTGTCATTTTATTTTTACCATCATATGCCCCCAGTCATAATCTCAATACAGAAATGCAGAAATCTGTCGTTTATCATCAAGAAAAATGAAACATTTAGACACTAGAGTTATTCATCATAACAGAGTGACTGGTCCAATGACAAAACGATTGTATAAACGAAGTCTGTTGCTAAAGCAGCTTTCCCTCACACAAATCCGCCTTTAAACCAATTTGACAAACAGATAAAGGAGACTTTGGACGAGGGAACGAGAGTCATTCAGAATCGATGAATATGCTTGAAAACCTTTTTAAAAAGCGTTAAATGAATTGAAAACTGATTTGAGATAGTTCTAACTGAATTAGTTTTTTTTGTATCAGGAGAAAGCATTATTTGTTGATTGATTGGTGTTGTGCGCCGCACTCAACATTTACTCTCTGATATTTTAGCCGTCCAACAGTAGAAGGCTTCTTAGACTAACCCTGACAAGAAGGTGGTTATGGTATTTATACAATACACCGTTCATCCAAAACTCACAGTACGACAACCCTGAAAAACACTTAAGCAAATAGCAGGCATAGTTAATTAAACAAAGCCCACAAGGTGCTCCTGAAGAAATCTGTTGATTTCTATTGAACGAAAAACCTTGCCTATGTTGGTAATCTGATCTGCCAACTACTTCATAGAAGTTACTGGGGTTAGTCTATACGTGAATGGGATGTGTGTATCAAATCAAAGCAAAAATATACAAGGTACCTTTTAGTTACACAATTATGGAATCTATAGAAGTTTCTGTTATTTAAATGTAAAATGTAAAATTGAGAACCGGTTAATAAACTGGTAGAATAATGTAACCAAATTTATTGACTGATTGCGAGTACATTTAACGTTACGTGGTTTGATTAATTTAATTCCATTTCGCAAATGTTTGATTATTCAATGTTGCCTCAGGGTGAAGTGACACTGCATTGCAAGACACCCGAACGTTCGTCAATTCTGATGGTTATTTTAGTCCGTTCAAATTATTGACGGTTTTGCTAATACAATGAGCTCTGTTATTCACGTTGAATTAAGATAGACACAAACATTTAATGATATTACACTGATTGCTGCAGGGTCTAGAAAATATAATTGGCTCAATTGCTATTGTGTCTGATTAACAGGAAGTCTCATTAACCGGAAGTTTGTTTAATGTGACCTCTGTATAACCGCACGTGATTAGTTGGTTTGATGTCAGAACATGGCCTTTTGTCCACAGTGCTGTGCGCTTTGATAGTGTACATGTAGTTTAACTACCCAGGTAAATTCCCAGATAGTATCCAGCGTACTTCTGAACATTGCTTATTTGTTTGTTTGATTAAGGTTTAGCTCAGCACTAAAGGTTATTTCACTCACAAGGCGGCGTGCCAGCCAAATGGGTGAAGGAAACTGACATCTTTAGGGTGTTTTGATTCATTAACTTTTATTGATGAATATTAACATGTGTTAGAGAGAGTGAAGAAAACCCAGGGAATGAAAAAAATCCCATGAATTCACAAGAACTTGGGTGCTTAAAAGAAATTCAACGTCTATAAAAAGAATGAGCAATCACCGGAGGTGATGGTAAAATCTCATTTCTCATAATGGATATTATTTGTTGCATTGAGAGGAAAACCAATTGAGTCAAACGAGCTTACTTAATACAATTTTAATGGCATTGTCCCTTTTTCCCTATGTCCATTTAAAATCTCCATTGACGTCATAGCAAGTTGAAATCTTTACAATCAGCAATAATCTATTATGATATTAAAATCTTGACGTCAGTCGAAAATAACTGTACTGCCAATTTTCATACAAATGTTAAGGCCGTACGATGTATTTATCTTCTATATTTGTATAGGCTAGACTCCAAAATCTTCCCCAAATCCTCGCATATCCAATGAATTTAACACAGGTCCATCATGAATGTCACACCTTTGCCTCATTGTCTGTACTGTCATTTCTTATATTTAATAGATTTTACTACATACACGCTTGAGACGTTCCACATAAGAGTACGTCAGAAAAACAGCTAATTCTTCTTCAATGACAAGAGCTTGCAGAATGCATTGCTATCAAAGGATAATAAAGAGGAAAACACACTCGTTGCGTGCATTCGAGAAATAAAAGTGTATTACCAAGAACATTATTTTGTCTGTGAAGATTGAAATAATTGCTTCGTGGATTTACTGGTGAATACACAGCCGTATCTAAAAACAATATAAACTCAATATAACCGTTACAAACAAATGTATTGTAATTCAGTCGCCTGTTGATAGTGTGTTTAATATGCTACAATGCATACAGTGGGTAACGATTTCAGAGGCAATCCAATTCTTTTTGCGCACCTTTTTCTCCTGAATAAAACAATGGACCAGAGAACCGCATTGGACCATATAATATCCTCGTCAAAGGTATGTCTTAGGGTGACTGATAACCGCAAATGGCTGATAACAGTTACTTGTTACACCATAGAATCAAAGGTATGACTTAGGGTGACTGATAACCGCAAATGACTGATGACAGTAACTTGTTACACGATGGAACAAAAATGGAAAACTAAAAGAAATTGTCTTTATATTTTATTTACTCAATTTAATGAATGAAATCTTTTTCCTATAAAACTGTTAGATTGTTTTGAACCTAAGTGAGATAGGGACTATACATTACGATAATACCAATATTTTATATAGTGGTAGACCGGCTAAAGCTGTTCTGGTATATTTTGTGTCGTCTTTCAAACAGCTGCGGCACATTGAATATGTCATACATGCCAAACTTGATTCATCAATGGGCTACAGCCCAGGAATGTGTACGACCGATAGTGTTTTTATTTTCATTTGTAAATGTATACAAAAACATACATGGGGAAACATGCTTCAATGTCTAACGCACTATGTTCACGCAGTGCCGCCAACTACACCAGGCTATTCCTCATCACCTATACTATGTAAGACAAAATTCAAACCGTCAAGTACTGAGAGAAGTCGTTGATATAATTAATAATTGGATTGTTTTTTATTTCCGAAATTGGTATTGGAATTATAGAGTATACAAGGGTTTAAATAAAATAAAATATAGGAATACATAGGAATAAAGGGTTAAATAGTAAAGAGCAGAATTAATTATAATAGATATAAAAGAAAATCATATATGAAAATATGTGTTTTTTTATTAAGTTTTTCTTTATAATGCAGTGTGTGAAAAGTGGTAGTTGATCAACTTTATGTCAACGAACACAGGAGAGAGATAATAAAAATGGCCGAAATGACCTAGATTCTAAAGAGGGTTAAACAATGAGAGGTCTTTTAACTACCAAATTCAATTCTAAGTTGGCTAACCAGCCTTTGTTTTTTTTAAGGATGTCAAGTACTTTCTTCCAGTACTGTTGACAAGGTGACTTTGTAAGGTGAGTCGTCATGATTCCAACACCAACGATCTCTGTGACAATATTTCTATTTTAAAAATATATTGGGAACCAGTCTATTTTCAAATTGGAACCGATAGTGCCACCGCCATAGTCGTCCTCTCAAAACGTATATCTGATTTTTTTCTCTGATGTGTTTTGGATACTATATACACGATAATCTAACTAATACTTTCTTTCCTGACATTGAAATAAAGTTTTATTTGAATTTCTCACCCGAGTTGACATGTTTAAGTTATATCACTTTGCAAAAATAAAATTGAAAACCGCCAGAAAAGAAAAATAATGCAAGTTGATAAAATACTATTCATTGTGTTTAGTATATCTAAAAAAAACACCGAGAAAAATCAGATATTTGTTTTGAGAGGCCGGCGATAGCGGCTGATCAATTTCCCACCTCCATCCTCCCTCCTTATAGCCATAAACACTGTGCTAAGGCGGAGCAAGTGGAAGTTGCACACTTGACAATTTTACTAAAGCCATTTAGACAGGTGTCAGTAAGATATAATATCTGAGTTTTCAAATCACAAACCTCGGATATTTTAGAAATAGGAATTTTCCTGTGATTTTGAAGAAAACCGATGCCCTCGTGATAGCATTCACGACTCGCTCGAGCTAGATAAGTCATTCTGTTGGGACGAGTTTCAAGGCTGGCAAATTTGATTTTGATGAGTAAAAGAAGAGGCGAAATCAAATTAAAAAAATTAACATAAGGATATAAAAGGAAAGGAAACAAAAGAAGGGGGTTGATGTTATTAAGGTGGGAGTTATATTAAATACAGAAATGATACTCTAGAGGGGGAGGATGGGGGGGGGGGGGATAATAAGATCATTCCAAAATCTTCAAGTAATTTTGAATATGTACAAATATGTAGAAATAGGAATTTTCCTGTGATTTTGAAGCAAACAGATGCCCTCTTGATAGGATTCCAGACGCTCTTGA
>JAQQZZ010047245.1:0-23581 GCA_030265115.1 Mopalia vespertina | reverse complement strand
CAGGTGTTTGGGCCAAAACCCAACCACCCCCCCCCCCCCCCCCCCCCTTTCTGGTTGCTGGAGCAACATTGGGTGACTCACTCATATACCCGCGGTTGACAGACAAATTAGAACCCATGCATGGTACATGGAAGTTCGATCAGTAGGCCCACACGCTGACCACTGAACACACATATAAATCTAAAGATATAATTATACAGTAAAATTACTCCACAAACTGACTGTACAATACCATCATAGGAAATACATAAACAAATTCACAAACACAAAATGTAAACGTGTATGTCTTTATGAGAGAGGCATCAGTAAATTGTACAAAGGATTATTCCTTAATTTAATGATGAACAATATTATACCATCATACTGGCTCTTACATAAAAATTAATTATTTTGGCAAGAAATTAAACCAGCCATGGAATATCTGAAGAGCATTATAAATGCTATGTTAATTTGTTTGTAAAAATAATCTCTAATTCATTCTCAGTATGGCACATCATGCAGGACCTCTACTACCATACTTTGGCAATATTACATGATCCTTCAATAATTAGATTGGATTAACAAATTACCATTCATGATCACCCAATCAGAAGTTAGTGATTAAATGCTGCATGTCCAACATCTGGATACAAACATATCAAAATAAATGACATATTAAAGGATAGAAAAGTTAGAGAAGTAGTTTTAATGGTGTTCACACTCTAAGAGGGTTGCATTGACAGTCAAATATCTGGCAGTATTGTCAATGGCTCTTTCACTCCACGGAATCGTCACACACTTCCCCATACCATGCTGGTGAATACACACTATGAGTACAAGCCAACTTCAACTTTAGGAATAATGGACATGATTTAATTCACTGATCAATAGAGCTGATTGCTGCCTGATTATCCCCATATGTTATAAAAATCACATAGGTAAGCTAACACATAACCTATAACAAATCATATTCTTGTGTATTCATACACACCTTTGTAAAGACTATAATACTTACAGAAACAACACCAGCTTACTCTCAAACAGGTCATTATCTAAATAAACTAAGTCAAGAGTCTGTCACCTTATAAGACCAAGCATGTGAAAGAGTTAGCACATTTCCTTCATAATTATATTACAACTTTGAAATTTAAAATTTTTATCTGTAAAAAGTTACACCAACTATATACATTCACTTGTACATTATGTAATTGTGCACTAGCAAGCGGAAATCACCAGCAACAAAATATTCTTAAGCCTTCCTCTAAACTTAACAAATAAAATTTATATTTACACATATGTCTCTGATTATAGGTAACACATGGTCTGGAAAAAGTTATTTCTTTATGTGGTCAAAAGTTAGAATTATCAGTCATGATGCACAAACATTTGGGCTTAACGTCGTTCTCAAGGATATTTCACTTATGACAAATCATCCACTTCTTTCTTTGCCCTACTTAAATACTGTGGAAAACAAGGATGAAATCTTATAAAAATGCCCCCCGCCCCATCTCCTTCATTGCAAGTCATGTCACAGTACTCCCTCAGAAGCCTGAGTTTGATTCCATAAGACTTCTATAATAAAACTGTTCTCTCAGATTGAAATGATTTTTAGACAAAAAAATATACAGCATTGTTCATATAGCTTACATGCCACTCATGGATTTCTTCAAATGTAGAATTTTTGCAGGTAGTTCTCACTGCTTCCATAGTTCATTCAACAGTACTCCATGTACTATACATTCTGTTGTCATTTTCAACAATGTGAATGACAGTGCTCACTGCTTCCATAAGTCATTCAACAGTACTCCATATACCATCATGGCATACATACTGTTGTCATCTTCAACAACGTGAATGACAGTGCTCACTGCTTCCATAAGTCATTCAGCAGTACTCCGTATACAATACATACTGTTGTCATCTTAAACAATGTGAAAGACAGGGCTCACTGCTTCCATGGGTCTTTCAGCAGCTCTCCATATACCATACATACGGTCGTCATCTTCAGCAATGTGAATGACAGTGCTCACTGCTTCCATGGCTCATTCAGCAGCTCTCCATATACCATACATACGGTTGTCATCTTCAACAATGTGAATGACCGTGCTCACTGCTTTCATGGGTCATATAGCCGCTCTCTGTATACCATACATACGGTCGTCATCTTCAACAATGTGAATGACAGTGCTCACTGCTTCCAGGGGTCATTTAGCCGCTCTCTGTATACCATACATACGGTCATCATTTTCAACGATGTGAACGACAGTGCTCATTGCTTCTGTAGGTCAAGTTCCTACCATACATTACTTTGTTATAATGTCTGTTACAAATGTCTACAACAGTAAACACTTTTTCTATGGCATGATCATAACTGTACAGAATACTGTACAATGCAGGCAGTCCCTCAGTACTTTCTCCACCCACCAGACTGGCGGGCTGGAGTCTGGTACACTGAAACAAAATCACATATAACATATTAGAATTTATAATTGTCGACTTTTTTATAAGTTAAAACAGAAGATGCATGCATAGTTGTTTTTTCAAACAATAACATTGTTAATCAACCATACAGTGTCCATTATTCATTCAATGTAAATGTAGACAGGGATAAAAGGGTTTAAATATGTCTCGGCTAATCATTGGGCAACAGCATTTTCAACCAAAACAAGACCCCAATGCCGATGTGCAGGAACATTAAAGACCATCTTGCAACAAAGTAGTAATGTATATTATGTCACAACATAGCCTTGATGTTACACTTATGTCTAAAGATGTAATGTCATATCTTTATAACATACTTAATACTGGGAGATAATATGACTTGTGTATCAATGACATTAAAGTGAAATAACCAATGATGAAGTGTGTTTAAGGGTATTTCACTTATATGACACTAACACAACCAACCTGTAAAGCGTTTCCATATTGTTGGAAAGTTAATTTTCCTCCAGTGCTAAGTAAAAACAGTATTGCTACTCTTCAAACTAACTGCCCTAAATAGCCAGACCTACTGGGTATTGAAGTTTGAAGGAAACTATAACCTTAAGGTTTCTATAGGGTTTGAAGAGAGCAAAGTTTGTACAGAACTGGGAACCACATATTTGCCCTAGGCGATAAGGAATGAAGAGAATTTTTTTATATTTTATTATCAACCCAATATGATGTGTTTAGTGCTTTATGCTCTTTTATACAACGATCAACTGAAAGATGCAACGATCAAATGAAAGCCCATTTTCACGCCACTAACAAAACTAAGGAGGCAGATGGCGAAAAATTGTGATTTGACAACAAAAATCATAAACGCTAAATGCATTGTTAATAGAGTATTTGCTCGCTACACTCAACAGACACCCCTTATATCTTATGTTTTATTTGTTTGTTTGTTTGATTAGGATTTAACGCCATACTTAAGGTTATTTCACGCAGATGACGGCATGCCAGCTCAATGGGTAAAGGAAACCACCCTCCACACCATTGACAACAAACAAAGAAAGACAAGTCTCAGCCCTGAAAACACCAGAGCAACAGGAAGCTCCGTCCCAATGCTCCACATGTTTTATTTGGAAATGCATACCTGGAGTGGTTGACTGAGGTTGGAAAGAATCAGATGTCTCTCTGTGGTTATTAGAATCTACAGCACCCAGGACACCTGTGAACTGACCAGTCTGGTAAGTTGGGTGTGTATCATTATAGGCCAGAGGGGTTCCATGTAAGCCTTGGCTGGATGGCTTGTTCAACACAAGGTGAGTGCGGGACTGTTGTGTTACACTTGAATACTCCTGCTGAATACTAGACAAACTTGGTGAAGGATACACCTGACTAGGAATGTTTGTATATATAGAATGGCTACTCTGACCATGTGTCAGTGGATTTCTTGTTGAGCCAGATGCTGTATGCTGACCCGTGCCTGTCCAGCTTGAAGATGTTGGTGTATTTGACATTTGCAGAGTACTATGACCTTGAGGAATGTTCTTCTGTTGACCTAGTCTTTTCAGTTCTTCAGCAATGTTGGCAATTGCTGTTGGGTCAGTCTCTACACCCTGCTGTAATAACTGTAACTGGTTTCTGTAAAATATAACCAGTGGCCATGTTTGATAAAGTCTAAAAATTTGAGTGAATTTTTCTTAGTGTATGTCATATCAGGGTTCAGCATTCATACATGAAAAAGTTTTACAGGATAAAATTTGGATTTTTAAGGAAATGTTTATCATTAAAACAGAGATTTGAGAATAAAGAAACAGAACAAAACATAAGTGGTATTTGATAACATTTGAAGGAAACTATGGAAAATCAATCACAATTGTTTTTGTCGACAATAAATAGAGAAAATTACTCAATGAAGTTTAAATACCAAACATATTGATTGAATAAATGGTCAAAAGAATAACTCTTGAGACTTGAAGCATTGAGTGGGCTATCCTTACCCCATGAGAACAATATTTATGGTATTTAAACTTCACTGTGTTATATTCTATATTTATATCAAGTATAAACTAATAACCACAAATAATTCCCCAATCAGCTGTGGCAATATCAGAATGAGACTACTTCATTAGAGATTCCTATGCCTGAACATAATAAAACCCTCTGCTCATCAGAGGATCTAATTTATGACTGGGAACTCACATACACATGATTCAGATTTTTTTTTGCTAGAGCATCATATTATTGACAATCAACAGCTTGGATCAGGGCTATTTGGAAGATAATGAAGATGTGTCTTTTGTTGCTGTTCTGCTGTTGTTGTAAAGCCATCACCTCCATATTGTAACTGACTTTTAAAACAGAAAATATGACTACCACTTGAAGTAGTACTGTACTCCAGACAGCGTCAAAGTTGAGAGAGTAGTTACAATAAATGTTGTTACTCAGCATGTAAATATAACTTTTATGTGGGAAGAAAATACTGATATTGGATATATAAATAATAAAATAAAATATTTGAACAAAGCGTTTCATCATAGATTTTGAATTATGGACTGGTTTTACTAAAAGTGAAAATCTCTAGTTAGTCAGTAGGGAGTGCAAACATTGTTGGCAAGTTCAATGTGATGGAAGTCTTGACTAGTTTATTCATCCGATAAGCAATCACAATCACAACTTGATTGATTGTGTGTTTAACACCGTGCTTAAGGGTATTTCACTTATATGACGGCAATGTTTTCCAATAATAATTGACACTAGCACAACCAAAATGTGAAGTATTTTCATAATGTTGGAAAGTTATTTTCCCTCCACCGGCCTGTGCTGTATATCTTTTCCGGCATAAACTTAAAATTGGTCTTCTAAAATTTTGAGAGATAACCTAACATTTGCATTTTCCTCTGATTTCCTGATTTTTGAAATACATAAATGTGCCTTTGTGAAAAATAATGCAAATTTGCTTCAAAATACATTCTTCATTGATAATCGGATGACAAAATTTTCAAAATCAGTAGCAAAATGCGAATTTAGATGAAGACCACAAACAATTTGGGAAACCTATAAATAGGTCCTCCTAAATTAAGTTTGCATAACCATGGGGAGACCCAGTTCTGTCTGTTCTCCCCAACAGCACAGGCCTGCTCCATTGCTACTGTTCAAACAAACTGCCCTTAGCCAGGGGACCACAGCCAACTTAAATATAACCCAATCATTATTTAACAATATACAGGTGATTACAGTATTAAAGACCACAGAAGACAGTAATAGTAATTCTGCACCCTCATGTTAAGTGAAATTATTTTATAAATAACATTAAAGTCATTAAAAACAATACTCTCAACATATAAATGAGACAGCTCAATCAAACTTACATCAACAGTTTCCTTACATCAGCAACATCAGAAGGGAGAGAAATATCTTTGTTGCTGAAAATGAAGGCAATTTTCAGTTAGTCTGCTGCACAAACTGGTTCGTTGAATATGTTTGTCTATTGTAATAACCCCACTTTACAGAGTTGTATGGGGATATTACTTTATCCCTTCAGGAAACCAATCAAGTCACTCTCTAATAATCTCATCTAGCGCGAGTTGATGGCAACATTAATGACTAAATCAGAAGTAGTAGGCAGTCTCAGGTTCTTTACGATTTTTTTTTTCTTAACAGGAAGAATATTCACCTTGAGGCAGTTTTTAGCATAATTTTCTAAAAAGTTTAACGAAATGGTTTACACAAAAAGCTGTTATTTTATCTCCATCATGAATATACAAGATATCTCAATATTATTTATACAACATAGATTTTCATTGTGTTGAAAACAATTGAATTTTTATGATCCTCACAATTTGTTGAACAGACAGCTGGAAGAAATAATCTAGACTAAAAGTAAAATTAAATGACTAGACTTCATATTAGCTACACGTATGGTTAACTAGTCTAGACTCCATGTTTGCTTGGTTGATAAGTACACAAAGACACCCCTGGAAATACCGTAAGATCTGTCACAAACAAATACATCATATAACAACTTTCTCTCCGAATCATACACAGCGCCCGCACCTTCTGATCAAAATTCCTCCTCTAAACACATGATTTCTCCTGAACTTACAAACAATGCCACTGTGGATGTAGGTTCAGATCTTTTCCAGGATGCTCAAAGTTATTTCCCTTTTATGACAATTTCCCATAGCCTGTGTTTGGTGGAAAAACATAATGAAAGGCTATTTCTTTATGCAACCCCCATACATGTTGATGCAAGGTACAATTAAGTGGTGTTAAGCATTTTAATGCCCACCTGACTGTGCACAGCCCATTTTACAGGCTAGAGGGTCAATAATCTAGCTGTAATACCACAGCATGAGTAAACAAACACAACAAAGAGGAAAATAAATCTCACCTTAGTAAATCAGCAGTAGTGGTTTTATTCAGATTTTTATTCTCATTGAAATTCTCAAAGTCTGTCTTTGCGGAGTTACTCCATGAAGTGGGTTGGTTTATCACTCTCATTTGAGAACCTGTATTTGTTCGTCCTGGTGAGAAAGGGACAGAGGCAATGGAAGCACTGTTCATACTGCTTATGTTAGACAAAGGTGGTTGCATCAGCGCAACATTCTGAGGAGACTGGTGTAATATGTTTCTATCGGACATATTAACACTGTGGCGTATAGGATTTACTGTGGGAGACATAACATTCACACTGCTCTGAATATGCTTTGTTACAAGAAGTTCTGTGTTCACATTGCTCTGCATCTGAATTGCTGTAGAAACCGAGTTCATATCACTGGTCAAATAATTGGTGGAAAGCACTGTGTTCACATTACTGGTCAGGTGGTTGACAGTAGAAGGGTCTCTACTCGAATTATTTGGTATAAATCTTGGCATGTTCACATTGCTTGTTATGCGGTTTGCATCAGCTGGGCCTGTGTTCAATTTTTGCACACGATGTTCTGAACTGGGTCCTGTATGTACATGACTTGTCATACGATTCATAACTGATGGGCCTGTTCCTAAACTTTGAACATGATGTTCTGAACTTGGTCCTTTATTTATATTACTTGTCATACGATTTTTCATAGGGAACATTTTAGCATCAGCATCATTTGGAACGTGAAAATACCTAACATCTGCGACATTTGAGTCAACATTCTGTGCAATAGCTTGGAATGATTTTGGGGCAATGGCACTTTGAGAAGTATGCCTTACTAAATCTGTTTCACTCCTGTTAGCTATTGTGGATCTTTGCCCAGTTTTGTGGCTTTCTGAAATGGATGAGTAAGTACCAAATCCTTTCTTATCTGTGTACGAAGTGGGAAAATTTGGCCTGTTCCTTAATGCTTCAGAGGCCTTATATGAAGCTTTCCCAGGACGTTCACTAAATCTCTGCTCTGCATTATACCTGGATGGTGTTTCAGTATTTCTATCTGAAAGGGGTTGAATACCCCTTGGAGTGGAAAATCCTGTAAACAACTCATTGCCAACAATCTCATCTGCTGAAACATCACTTAATCTGTCAACATTAGAGTCATCAGAATCAATGTTTTCCAAGGATTGCTTTAAACTCCTATCAGATCTCACAGTAATACGCAAGTCCTTGTGAGCTGCAAGAAACTTCTGATTGTGCCTGCCCTTTTGTGATACAGGTTTGACTGATCTGGAAATGTTACTTAAATCACCATCACTGTCCCCAGAATCGACTGGTTCCAAGTCTTTAGCTAGATTAGATCTATGGTCTATAAATCTGTTGGTGTTATTATCTTGTTGCTGCCCTGTTTTGTGTTGAGATCTTTCATTGTGCGGAGAATAATCACTAAATCTATTATCCAGAGGCTCCATTTGTCCTACAGACTGTCTGTGCAAATTTTGTCCATGGTTTATTTGTTTTTGTTGATAATTTCTATCTCTTTTATAATTCCCGAAGTCCTTTTGATTTTCAAAGCCTTTTCTGTTATGAAAATTGCTAACATCATTCCAGTCTTCCTTCGTACATTTAGCCGATTCATATCCTGAAATGTGTGAGTGAGATCGGTCCTTTTCATGGAATACATCTGCATCCATGTCATGTTCTTTATATCTACCAGATTCATGCTCAGAATATCGAGGATCAGACCTATCTCTGTTATATTCGTAGCTGTTTCTATGCTCACCTCGTCTCTCTGCACTATTCTTAGGAGACTCTTTGTCTGAAATGGGTGATCGAGATATATCTCTATCAATATATGTGGATCTTCTGCCTTTGTCAGAATGGGCATCACTTTTTGTTTGCCTGAGTTCAATAGACTCATATTCTAACGGTCTATTTCTGTATCGAGAATCTCTATGGTTGTCACCATATTCTGAATTAGATGTATCTCGGTTTCTTCTTTTATTTGGCAGGAAATCATCCTCCCCTCTTTTTTTGCCAAAGCCATATTCTGAGTGCTGGGCATTCTGTGGCTCTCTACATCTTAAGGTAGTTTCTTGCTGCACTGCATTCAATTCATCTTCATTAGCTTTATATTTGTCCGAAGAATAATATCCTTGCTTAAAGTTTTTCCCATTAGTGTTGGTATTTCTTTTACCTCTAAAACTTCTGGGACCTGCAGATCTATCAAAGCTTTCTCTGTACGACTGCCTTTTGGAACTTCTGACACCCTGTGAACTGTCAACACTTCTACCAGATCTGCTTGCTCGCTGGTCACCTCTGTCTGGTGTATGCATCATGTCCTTGGTCTCCCTTACCACAGGTGATAAGGGTAGCACATTTGCAATATTGCTCTCAGCAGCATTGGACACTACGATTTCCCCAGTGAGAGTCCTTGTAACCAGAATCCCTCCTTGGTCTGGGGAAATAGCTTGCAAAGCTGGAGCACGGATAGGTCTGTCAGGAGTGACTGGATGAACAGATTTTAAAGGGGAGTGCTCTGGTCTGGAAACAATCAAGCCACCTTCAACTGTTCTCGTCAGTAAAACACCACCTTCAGGGGTTGGAGATCTTGGGAGGTCCAAAACTGGAGCTTGAAATACATTGCTTTCATGTGGATTAATTGGTCTTCTCCGCTCCTGCTCAAATGAGCGTCTGGATATAGCCCCATTCCCATCTTTAGAACATCTTTCAAACTCTGGCAAAGGTTTGACAGTAGGAGATCTTGACCGACGCCTAGGTGAAATCTGGTATTCATCTTGTATCTCAAGGTCTTCGTCAGGTCTTGATACATGATTTGAATTTCGTGAATTTTCAAATCGGTTATTTACTACATTATCATATCTAAAATGATCTCTTCTTGCATCATGGGACAAGCTTCTCTTTTCAGCAGGGGCTTCTTCCATCCAACTGTCCTCTGGAAATCTCTCATAATGGCTGGATTTTTTCCCCTTCTGTCTGATTCTCCCAGATCTATCAGGCCTGTTTAGACTTTCTTCATTATCGAACACTTGCTCTTCTCTTTCAAGACTTAATCTGCTTCGATAAGTATCAGAATTTTTGTCTCTTTGAGATGAAGAACTACCTTTAGTGTAACGTTTAGCATGATACAAATCATCTCTCCCTTGATTTTTGTCATGATAATTACGAGTTTTCCATCTTCTATCATTTTCCACAGACTCTGGGTTTTTATCCACATCTCTATGCAAAGTCCTTTCCCGGTCAAGTAATTCTCTATTTAATTCATCATACTCCTTTTGATTTATCAGGTCAGTTTCATTAAAATTATCATCGTACTGGTCATTTGTACTTCTGACATGATACTGATCATGCCAGGACCGGTCTCTTCCACGTGAAGTTTCACTGTACCTGTCTTTATCAACTCTGTATCTTGCATCAAAGTCATCAGAATTTGGATTCAATTCTATCCTGTAACTTTCAGAATCATCATTATAGTCTCTGTCTGTTCTTAGTCTCTCAATTTCATGGCGGTCATTGTAATATCGATCTCTGTTTTCTCGCCCATATCTTTCAGGCAAGTCCTCATCCATTAAATCAACATCGTGGCTGCGATTAAAATCATCATCATAATTGGACTCATTGTAATGATCATGTGATCTATTTACATTGTGCCAGTTTTTACTTGGTTGGTCTATTTGGAATCTTCCTACCTGATTACCTTTACCGCGCCCTCTAAAATCTCCACGCCCTCTGTATTTACCCCTTCCTCCTCTTCTGTCTGGATTTTCATGAAAGTTTCGCCTTTCTTCAAATCCATCATCATCTCTTGCCTGCCACTCTTCAACATAGTCATCCTGCAACAAGACAAATTTGGTCAATTAATATTTATATTGTATGCAGCTTTATTGAAGGTGGTGAAGATTAGGACAAATCTAAAATGATATAGTTTACAAATAAATACTCCAAAGAGCGCCGACAATGATCAAAAGAGTAACTCTTTCTGTAACACTGATGATGGCAGAATAAAGCACAGACAAAGTGAGATCGAAATGAGCCTTTCTTTCTGTGGAGGTGCAGACTTGCAGTACTCTTACACCATGCTAAGCTTTAAGTGGAAATTATAGAATTTAGCAGGGTGACTTAAACAAAAACTCTTTAAATTTGTGAACACTTTTGAAATGAAAAGCCACAACTCAATTTCAAAATATAACCAAACGGTTACAAGTTTTTTTGTTACTATGTTTCAAGTATATTTCACTTACACGGAGGTAGATTGTTCACTGCTTATTCTGCCTCACTATATATGGTGGAAAACTGGAAGGAAACCTTAGAAAATCTGAGTCCTGAATCCCTTAAAATACCGGAGACATACTGGAGGACTCAAACTTGTAAATGGTACATCCGAGAATGATGAGAGGTCAGACACACTAACAATAAGGCTTTGGCTGCCCGCCCAGATATCAAAGGAACTACTAAATCATAAAACCTTAAACAGACACAGATTATGTTTTCTTTTTCCATAAAAGACATGTGTCTTTGCAACTCTGAGCTAAGTTTAGGGCAAACCAGTGCATAACCAGAAAAGGCTATTTCAACATTTTATCTGTTATAATCATAACTCACCCTAAAAGCTGTGGGGCTGTACTCCCTATCTGTATAACATAAAGAAAAGTGTGTCATCAGCAGAATTTATACAGAACTAATATCTACCAGGACATCTGTTTGGTTAGCAAAACCAATGGGTGAAGGAAACCACCTTCAACCCCACTGGTAAGAAAGACACGACACAATATAAAGATAACACAAACCAGAGTTTTGAAAAAGGTTTTGCTGGCTCAAAATGGACAAAACGTTTCCTAATATATCCCTGTTATTAAAAGTTAATTAGAAATTCTAATTAAAAAGTTAGATTTGAACCTCCAATTTAGTTTTTCACTGAGCATCTCATAGAGTTATTGAAAAGAAATAGTTCATCATAAATTTAAAATTTTCTAATTTTAAGGACAATGTCAGAATAATTTTCACAGAAGTGTGTTTTAGATTTTTACAAATGTTTTCTGAAAGTAAATTTCACATTTTGATATGATTTTCTAAGGTTGGGGCGACCAAAAAGCTCACCAATCTAGTTCTAAGAAAATGTTAATCTTTCACGTAGAAAATTGCTAAGTGCAATTATGTTATGGTAATTACATTCTGAGAACTAAACAATAAGTTTGAAAGTTAATATTGGGTCAAATTGACATATTTTGTGATCTTGAGTATCGAAGGTTTCTACAATTACAAGGTTACTACTGTCTGTGTCATAATGGGCTTAGAAAAACTATTTTCCTCAAAATCAAGCCAGGAGTCCAGAAAGACCTTACCTACTTTGTTGCCATTACTTAGTGTTAGATATCTATGTCAGTAACCTAATTAAAACAAAGAGACCACACATTTAGTAGTATATAGTACCTGTTTGAAATGAGTGTCCATGAAGATCCATATCCTCAGGATATCTTGGCTGGTTAAAGTCATCATAATGGAGATTATCTGGGTACCGCTCATCTCCAAAACTATTAAAGTTTTCCTCATTCCAATGTTCAGAACCAGGACCATTGTTATCATACATTGGGTCGAATCCAACATTGCCATCAACAAAATTTTCTTCAATGAATCTAGGATTTGGGTTGACATTTTTCCCATGTCCTCTAAAACCTCCTCTGCCTCCGCGAGCATTTCCTCTATTCTGAAATCCGCGGCCACGATTAAAAGGCTTTCCCCGTTTTGGCCCAAACTGCTTAAAGCCTCTTCCACCACGGTTCGTATTGTTTGGACCTGAAAATTTAACAGCTTAACCATGAAAACATTTTCTTTTCAATATGGTTCACGTTCCATATCAGCTGGCTGTTTACCACAATAAACTGGTTCATCAACAGCTGGAATCCAGCCTACTGCTTTAACATAAGTAAGGCAATGACTGGTGAGATGGACAAGAGGACATACATTTTATACTATGTAAGACAGACTTCTAGCAAGCAGTGTTTTTCTCATCTTGTTAATGTATTGATCAAGGTGGTTGCTATAAACCCTAATAACTCAGTTATTTAGCTTTATACTTCACAAGGACGAAAGCCTTCATAAACAGTTTGTCATGCATTCCATTCACTTCAAATATATGCAATAGTAATCTGTTTTAACAAGGATTTTTCTTCGGGATCATTAAAGATAAATGTTTGTACCCATTTTATTAAGGAGAGGTGGGCAGACATACTAGCCTGCTATAACCTGGGCATAGAATAGTTTGATGTGACAATGGGATTAAAATGAATAGTGAAGCATCAGGTTTTACAAGAAGAAGTTCAATTTGGTACAGAAACCAATACAATGTGTATTCAAAGGCTCTACATGTGTTTTGTTAACTGCTACAATAACAATTGTCATTTCATGACTTCCATTTACAAGGAAATTCTTGCAAGTTTTCAACTGTGCAGCTCATAATATGTTTGATTTTATTCAATAAATCAAATGGGCTCTTAAATATGTATTTTTTCAAGGGAACAAGCAAATGTTTTTTTGTCGGTTTGATTGTGATTTTACACCACACTCAACAGAACAAGCAGAAGTTTGTCGGTTTGATTGGGGCTTTATGCTGTACTCAAGGAAAGCTATACATGTAGACAAACCAATACACCATGGGTTACCTGTCTTCAGCATGTACAATTGTAGCACCTTCTCACCAATTCTGTACTCTTTCTTTTCATCTAGAAATTTTCTAGCTTCTTCCACAGAGGACATAATAAGGATTGCATACCTACAGAAATACACAGTCACAGCATGTGAAATTGACACAATTAACATTGATCAAAAACATAGAATTCAAGTTCCACTCTGACAGACGATTGATAAGACATAAACCATACAACAATAATAGTCATATAGATAGGTAATGAAGAACAAAATTGTGTAATAAGCAGTGATAAAGAATCTTTTTCATTAAATTGTGTCCAGATCAGTCAGATTTTTTCCGAATTGCAGTGATCAACAGTAGAGATCATTTATAAGTCATAACATGGAGGGGAATTAAGACTATAATGGGTGACATTCTTGAAAAGCTTGTGCGGTATATTTCTTGACAGCAGGCCATGCTCTCTGATAATTCATTATATATTGACATACGTTGTGGAAAGCAGAATATATATATATTTTTCCTTCCAATCAGTAAATCTCAGTCTCTTCGATTCCTCCTGTGCTGTAGGCAGCTTGAAGATTTAGAATAATTCTCATTTCCATCCTAATGAGAATTCAAGCAATGAGATAAAGTTCCTGGCATGTGCTCTTTGACAGGCTGTACATGTCAGCAGATGTAGGTCTCATGCTCTCACCATTGCTAGATCTTGCATAGAGCAGAAAAATCACTATGAGTATCCACAAGTAGATTTAACAAACAAAAAGGACATTTGACTTGAAAAACCATGTTAAAAGAATTTCTTAAAACATTTTTCTTTTAATTTTGTTTGTCTAATATTGTTTGATTTTTTAAAGGAGGATCTACTAAAGAGAATGTTTTCAGCCTGTTGAGTTTCCAAACTTCTGACAGCTGACCGAGATGTAACTATATGTCTGGCCAGAAAATAACAAAACATATCAGCTCTCCTTCATCCTAATCTGTTTGTTCAGCTGGACAGGCTATGGTTTCTGCTTTCTGTTGTACTGATTAAATGTGTTGTGGTAGATAAGCATCACACTGGTAACACATAACAACATTGGGAGGTGACTAGGAGTATAATGCGGTCTGATCGAGTGAGAGACTATGCTACAGTAAACAGATAAGCCACTGTCATGGCATTTCCCTGATGGAAGGCAATAAAGATCATCGTAAAACAAGCCATAAAAGTCAACAAAACTGCCGGGGTACTCATTTCCAGTTGTCATTTACCACAGCCGATTTGATTGGAAATAACATGTTATCCACAAACTAAATAGCAACTGTGAAAATAATGCTATGAAAATTAAGTGATATTGAAAAAGGTCTTTGTTTATTCCAGATTGCCAGCCGGGGCCCTGGTAAACTTCCAGAAGCTACAAAGATGCCAATTCTCTTGTCCAGTCACACAGCTGTACCCAAAAGCAGAAAAAGCCCAATATTCAGAAAAAAAAGCAACTTTACCAATAAACCATAAGTCAAGTAGAATTTAACAACAGTAACACACCCTATTGAGTGACTTTCTGTTTGAGTGTCCTCTTCTCTGATAATCCAGTGAAATGTGGGCCCCACTTTTGCTGGCATTTGGGTAAGGTTAGAAAGGCATACGACTGGTAAGAAGCAATTTGGCCCTTTCCATGGAAAGTGGTTAGACATGGCTGCCAGAAACTGAATGTGACTTTGAACTTATCCAACAACGACATTATTCTGTTGATCTAACTCCATCAGAGTTTTATCTTTTCCTAAACCAGAAAAAGGCTGTAACTGGTACTTTTTTTCAGTGAGATATGAGGTTATATCAGCTGAAAAAGATGTTTGGCAAGACCTTGTATAAAATTGGAATTTGGTCTATTCAATACCATTGGCAGAAGGGTATGGTATCTCAATCATGATTATGTGAAATTATGAATGTCTTTTATGTAAAAACAAAACAAAAAAATCAGATCTGTATCCATTTCTTTACAAACATATCAATGTCGTCACCACGAACACATTCCAATCTTAAGACCAGCGACAAGGCACAATCATTATTTTGGCTATTGTCTTTGATGAACACGCTTTCTTAGTGTTAATCATTTCTCATCTGATGTATTTCCTTTTTCCGCGTGGAGGGTTGGTGTTTCTTTGTTATCATTATCACCAGTAAAAAGGTCCATATTCAGAAAGAGGTTCAAGTCAAAAACTAGCATGATTTAGTTTTGTTTGTACATCAAATTCTCCATACAGATTTAACATTTTTTGATGTTCATTCATCTCTTGCAATATTGATAACAGATCCTAGGTATTCTTATGTTCAATAAGGCTTTACACTTTTCTTTCGACAAAATAACTCCAAAATACGACCCTAGCGTTTTTCTTCTGTTGAAGAAGGCTTTGCAGTTTTCTTTCAATAATACACAACAAATCACAGATCCAATCTTTTTCTTTTGTCCAAAAATGCCACCAAAATAAAATGATGAATTTTGTTACTATCACATTCATCACCACCCCGGTTCAGTTTTTCTTGAGGACTGATAAGGTCTCGGGTTTTTCAGCTTACATCAGTATCCAGATTTCCTTTATCCAATGAACACATTCAATTGTCCTAATGAAGACATGTGTCTTCAATATGCGTACCATCCTCCCACAGTAAACCAATACATCAGTTAAAAAAGATATGTACATGTACCTTTCTGTAACAAGTAAGCCAAGCCGATTATTAATTTTGTGGCTGCATATGTGAACATGCTTCAGCATAAAATATGAGGTTCTTATTAAAGAGGTATTAGATGTGGTCTTCATTTGTTTTTTATTATAGTTTTTTTTTTTTTTTTACTTCTGACCATCATTTGATTACATGCTACATGGGACTAATTTAGTTAATACTTGTACAAGAAAACAGGAAAATGAAATGCTGTTTTCTGTATAGGCCAATGAAAGATTAATTAAAATTTTATTTTTAAATCTGAATTATTATGAACATGTTTTGATAATTATCTGTACTGGAATGGTTGAATTAAATAACATCAGTATAAATCAGACTGCTTGTATTATATTTACCCAGTTGAGCAACCATCTTTTGTGGATGGAAGTTCAATGTGTTTGGCCTGAGGAAAGAGTCTCTTCAGTACGGTCGGGGTTGTGTCAGGGGCAACCCCTTTAACAATCACATTTGTAGAACAGCCTGTAAGTAGATGAAGACCAGAAGGTAAAACAGTTTTAAATTATTTACCCCAAAAGAAAAAAAATGAAGAACCACTTAAGGGTGGCAACCATGATAAAACAAGACTCTACAACGAATGCGAATACTCAGTATTTTTGTGGTAAGTCTGATTAAGCAACAATATGATAACTTGTGGATATAATTACTGTACCTACCTACATTACTGCTTTTGGGCTGCACTGTTTGAACTTCTTCCTCCTCTCTGAAAAATAATCAATAAAACAATTTTTAAAAAAGGACTGCTCATTTACACTATTTCATTTCACCTTTTCCCCTAAACAGATAAATAGCAAACACCAACATTTATTAATTTAACTGCGACCGAATCTTAACATAACTAATATTTATATAATATTCTGGTTTGTTTGATTCATTTGGGTTTAACATCATAATCAAAACCTATTGGTATTTCACTTTTAATGAAGCAGATTAATTATTCTCGCTCTGCCTTACCCAATAAAGAGAAAAACCAGAAGAAAACTGTGCGACCCCCCCAATGTGGTACCTGTGGTTTACTGTGCATTACATGGAAGAAGGATCAGCGGACTGAGAGGATATCCTGGCAGTGAGCCCTTGTCACGGGCCCTGCATGATGTTAAACATCATTCTCAGCACTATATCACTCCTGAGGACTTTGTTTGGCGTGTTTGGTGGAAAACCAAGAAGTTACATTGTAAAGAACACCCTGTGATAACCAACCTCCGGAGTCCCAGACTCCCAGGATAACTTCCCTTTATTACCTCATTGAGAAGGGAAACTTAAATGATGGGGGTTAAATAGATTTTAATCTAAATGAACCATGGTGCTGCCATAAAATAAAAAAAAAACAGGTGACTGATGAAAATATTATTATACATAACACAAACCTTTTGTCATCATCTTCTCCAACTTCATCAACAACATCCATTTCTCCAATGTCTTCAATATTAATCTCATCCATTTTGATTCGAATGTTAATCAACAAGCTTCACTTTGTAACTAAGTAATCAAGATCCAAAAAATCTCATTTTGAGCAGGTATAACAAAGCTGAAAAACAAAACAAATCCTAACAAAATATAGTATAGATAATAGATCAAAACAGATGATTTTTTAAGCTGATCTAAATCTGATTTAATGACTTTTCCATGTTGAAATGCAAAAACTTGTCAAATTTACTGCTTAATGTTAAAACAACCGATCAAAATAAATTAAGACATTTCAACCTTGCATAAGGGTACAGAATGTAAGAAATCTGCATGTGCTGTGGGAGGCTGAGCTGCACAATTTGATAAAATTTAAGATAAAAAGTGTTTGAAATGAAAAGCGAATTTTTGGATATTGATGACTGGTTTATGTGAAATACCAACGACAAAGTATCGGCAATGACTGTTACCAAGAACCTATGCTACTAGGCACCTATGGACCTGATTTTGAGGCCACGAGCTGCCTAGAAGGATTTATTTTACGACTGGTACTGCTAGGTTCCTTCCAGAAAAGTCAGGTTCCCGTTATGACATTGATACCTGACATCTAACATTGCCAAAAAAACATGGGGATGGTAAGAAGTCATTTAGGGTTATCTCAGGACTGAATGCCAGTCAAAACGGCCGCCAGCTCTAACACCCGCTACCATAACACCCGCTACCATAACACCCGGTACGCAAAATTATATCCTTATAAAAATGTCCCAACACTCTAAAAAAAAAAAATATGAAGATTTTGTTATTGCACATTGTCGTTAATTATAGCCCCTCGTTTAAGTATCTGCATAGTAAGTCATGTAAGTTGGCACATTACGCTTTACAACATTTTCATCTTTGCCCACCAAGTAAATCGACACAATATTATAGCGGGTGTTTTGCCCGTACTTTCGGGTGTTATCAACATTTACTCAAGGGTTTGAGTAACGGGCGTTATCGCTGGCGTGCGATTTGCTCTGCTACTTCAGGACTATAACTGACCGTATCCCCTTCTACAGGTCATTCAAAGATGTTTAGAAGAGCACATCTGGAGTGTTTTAAAGCGAGGCCATTGGGATTCACTATAATTTCTGATTCAGAGGCAGGCCGTATCCAAACTTATTCCGTACGGTAGACGTCGTATCTCTCTTGACCATATACAATACAACCAGATACGTATTCGCATCTAAAAATGAGATCGTAGATCCATCATCCAGTATCGTTGCTTAATTGACGCGAGACGGCATTCAAATATCAACACACCACAACTAACCTGTTTGAAAATAAGTCTGATAGCTCTGTAAATGCATTATTTCTGCCTTTTTAAAATGGATTGGTTTACCATCCCAGAAATAAAAGATCTTACTGAGTTCAACAAAGCATGTAACATCACGAAAAAGTCGAAAATGCTAAGAAATGAAAAATTTACATTAAATGATACTTGCAAAATTGTAACCATGAACACAGAAAAGACGGAGTTTAAAAAAAACTTAACGTTTCTTCATAGTTGATAAAGAGTTCCATTTGAAAGAATCGTTTTCAAATCAACGTTGGAAAATATTAAAGAAGGACACTTAGCTTTTTTTTCACAACTGCAGCTCACTTATAAATTAATTTGTGTCCGCTTCTTATTACGATTTTTGGTAATTGATGTTGTTGTTGCAGTTCATGTTTTAGTTTCTTTTGTGATTCAGCAACATGCCTCCAAGGAGAAAGCCAGGTGCAAAATTGAGATCGGTAAGTGAAATATTTGGTTGTGTTCTGGTGTTTAATGTCTATTGGCATTTTGATTTGTCTGCCGCCTCTCCCATTTAGTTTTATGTAATGAATAGATGGACAACAGTCAACTACCGGTAGTCCTACGGATTTTGGGCAACCACCTATGTCGGTAGTACTATACATCCCATACAAACGTCGCCAATACAGACCCAGGTCAAAGATTGGAATCGATACTCCGCTAACGCAGGTCAAAAACAATTAGGCCCTAGTACTACATATAAGTTTATATCTGATTTTTTTTCTTCTTTTTTTTCTGTAGGCCTAAACAGAAATGTCTTAAACTTTTTTTGTCTTACATTATTTTCTCTCCTGTGAATCATATCTTGTCGAATTTAGCCACCTAGCGAAGTCTTTCTGGTTATTTTGCAAATCTGTCTAAGAAGAGTGGTGCAAAACTGCTTTGCTTCGCTAGTTGAATAAATTTGACAAGACGCTATTGCAATGCCAGAGAGTTAAAAGGAAAGACATCTGTTTTTCGACCTAAACTTATTATTTTTATTGCATATTTTCAAAGTCAAACATCTGTATTGCACTTGCATTTGAGTAAGCATAGCTGTTAATTTAACAGGCGGGACTGACATCATTGTTTGAAAACACTGTTGGTCACCAGTGTGTGCATTTGCTTATGGCTGCAGTCGAAGGCCTCTGTAACAACACGGCGTTTACACAAGCTTGGTCATCCAAGCGCAATTTTAATCTGTGTTTACATAAATAGCTCTTGAGTAACACATACGTTTAGCATGTTTTCAGCTGACATGCAGTTTTAAAAAATCCGGTTTTTAGTACCAGGTTGATATGTACAAATGGTTGGCTGTTGTTGTTGTGTGCTTGGGGAAGGAACCCTCACTTTTGGCTTGATATAAAAGCATCCACCAGTGCAGGCAATAGGGGGCAGCCATGACTAGATGATATAACTACCGTGTTTTCGAACAATGACGTCAGTTCCGCTTTTTGAATTAACTAATTATTAATTAACGAAGAAGACCCATCATTTCACTGTATGTGGCTTGAACTGGCTTCATATGAAGTAAAGCCCATTTTTGGGTTGGAGTTTACCCATTTTGAAGTTTTAACATAGGATTAGAACTTAGAGAGTACATATTTAAGCTTACATAAACTTAATTAAATGAAATAATGTAATGGGTGGCAAATTCCAGATATTGAGATTTACTTTGGTACGAGTTTCGTACTTAAGCGCTATAAACACATAAAACAGTGATTAGAATTCTAACATTGTTAAAATTCTTTCATATTTTCCGGTCTGACATTTTAAAACTGATCATTCATTAGGTCTGGCTGCATGTAACGGAAGTTAAAGACATTGATCGAGTAAATCACTTCTACGAGGTGGGAATGAGGGAATTGTCTCAGTCATAGATGTTGACATTATTAGACTGCCTTCCTAATTTCCCTGGGACTGCATCTCAAGAAGTACATGTAGTGTTTTTTTTCTCTCTCTTTATATCAAGTGCTAGCCACGTTGCACTGAAGCGGTTTACATCTTGGTATTTTACACTGATTTCAGGATTGCAATAAATTTTTACTGCTTTTTTTATACATTTATTCTGATTTTTACTGGAATTTATGCTATGTGATTAATTTGTGAAGAAGAAAATCGTCAAAGTGTTACACTGTTAACTTGGAAAAATAAAATCTTGGCTTCAACCTGAAATTTCATGTTTGACAGAAAATTTACCCTTTTTTTTGCAGTGACCATCCTAAAAAAACCCATAAACTTTTGTCAACTGATAAAAACAGAAGGATTTGTATAAATAGTTGCTCATTGGTGAGATTAAGTAATTATATGTGAGATCAAAAATTAGCCCTCACTAGCACACCATATACATGAGTGTATCTTGAATGTAAGATGATTCATTGGTTTTAATATTCTACATTCCTGTGTCAGTGGGATTAATTTTTAGAAATCTAATAAATTGTTTCTCATTCTAGGCTGCGGCTAAGGCAGCTGCTGCTGCCAAGGCAAAGATAAAAGCTGAAGAAGAAAAGACGGCGATTGAAGGGACAGAAGAAGTAGAGGTAGCCGAGGAAGTAGAGGATGTGGAAGCTGATAACAGTGAGCTTGATAACACAGCAACTGAGGGTGACCAGTCCCAGGATCCACTGCTATCACAGGAGGAGGCAGAGGTTGCAGAAGATGAGGCTAACATTTCTGGAGAAACACCAGTTGAAGGGGACCAGGCTGAAGCAGAAGGTGGTTATAATCTGATGAAAATAATAATTGTGGAAAAAATGTTTTTATGGTAGCACTGACAAATTTGATTTGCTTCCCATATAAGCCACAATGACTGCAATTATGCCCAGTCATAAAGTAATTTATTATGAAATATTACGTTTGAAGCTCAAGGAGACCAACATTGGTAGATAAGCATTGTATGCCTCTACCCTCTTGAGACAGATCGATAGAAAGCAGAGTGTATTTAATTACTTGCCAACAATCCAGGAACATTGACATAGTTAGTTTTAATTTATGGGGGACATGCAGCATTTCAGTTCCCTGCACGTTGGACTACTTAATTCCATATTGTGTACCTCGATATAAAGTTGCCTTTCAAACCCAAAGTGTGAGTTGAAGGGGACTTTGGTTACTGCAGGGGGGTTGTTACAAGGTTTCTTCTCAGTTTTCCTCCTGTCAATGCCAATACAAATATATAATATTAAGTGAACTACCCTTGTGTTTGATGTGAAATAACATTCAAACAAATCAATAAATTTATTTAATGGCAGTGTGTATTTGAGGTATTGTATGGAAACATAGTTGGCATGGATGTTGTGTCTGGTTTGTTCTATGCAAGAAGGAGTGTCATTAATTACGGTTTTCTTCTTGACATGATTTAGAAATTGAATTACTGGTTATAACTTCAGTTAAATATATATGAATTAAAATATGTTATTGTGATTATGTAGATGATTTGGAAATATTTTGTGTTTATAAAACTTCCTACAAATCAATTAATGGTTTCTAACTTATAACTTCTGGTTAAAAATATGACAGTTGTTACGTAATAAAACAATTGATGGATTTCATGTTTTTTAATAAAGTAATAATTTTGGGACCCATGGCTGTGGCTTAATTATTATTATGTTGGCTTGCTGATCCTGTTTAGATGTACTGCACACAGGTTCGAGTCAATCAGTCGACCTCAGTATATGGGCGAGTCTCAGCATGTGGCTCTATAAATGGCAGGGGTGGTTTTTACAAGGTTTGTTGCCATATATAAGAAAGGCACAGTGATAAGTGGACAATCCATTGTCATATTAGTGCAATACCCTTGAGTATGCATTTATTAGCCCCAATAAAACAAACTTACTAATAATTTTATGATTTTTTGTTTAATTCATACTTTAGTAAAATGATAATATACATGTATATACTAACAATTGCTCAGGTACTGAAGAGGAATTTACAGAAGTACTTGATGAGACCTGGAACGATGAAGAGGCAACAATAGACGAAGATGTGAATGAAGAGGAAATTTTAGCTGATGAGGAACTAGTTGATGAAAGTCAGATGGTAGATGAAGAGTTGGAGGAACAGGTTGACCAGGATGTTGAAGACGTATTATTGGCTGATGATAATGAACAGGTACTTTTTATTCACCCACCTAGAAATAGATACTGTTAAGTTTATAGTTTCAACACAACTGTGTACATATATTTTATAAGGGGGCAGGATCTGTAATAAAGTGGTTAGCCCATGTTTCTGTGCCCTTGTTATCGTCAGGAATATAAGGGGGTCACTCCTGCACTAGCTGGGTTGTTTCTGTGCCTTTGTTAACCTCAGGAATATAACGGGACCACACCAGGTCACTCCTGCACTTGCTGGGTTATTTTTGTTTATATCAGGCAAAGTGAAAAGTGTGGAAAATCTATAAGTGAAGTATGATGTTAAACCAAATCAAACAAACCTTTTAAAAAGCACATGCAAAGCAGGTCGTTTTTTAATTAAAACTGTGAGAATAAAACATGATATTTCTGTAAATCGATCAGTTTCTTAAAACCATTTACTCTCCATTATGAGTAGCCATTACCAAAACTAGTACCAGATAGCATACAATTTGTGAACCTCATTTCAGTACCCTAAATCACCTAAAATTTCGTCCATAATATGGCTACTTTAAAAATTATTTTAAGGACTTAGAAATGGTTCCTGGAAGGCAGATTAAACATTTTTCAGTTAAAAAACATCAGGATTTGTCAG